>PVIJ01003027.1:10793-144439 GCA_004024925.1 Scalopus aquaticus | reverse complement strand
AGAGGGGATCATACTCAGTGAAATAAGCCAGAAAGAAAGAGAAAAATATCGAATGGTTTCACTTATAACAGGACTATAGGGAGGCCAGGTGGGAGAGAGACAATCAGTGGTGGGGGAGGGGGGGAGGAAGGAGCCGGAGGGAGGGAAGGGAAAGGGCACAAAATGGAATAGAAAAGAACACAAGGGACCATGGAGATGGGTCACGGGTGAATTGGTGGTGGGCTACCCAAGGGGAATGCAAAATGTAAAAGACATAAATAACAATAAAAATATATATTATTAAAAAAAAAAGCCAATAACTAAAAACAAAAAAAAAAATAAACCACTGTGAGTAGAGGGGAGAAATAAGAAAATTCAAGTCATTGGGCAAAAGTCAGAAAAAGAAAAACTAAGCAGGAAAGACAAAAGTTTCATAAACAAAGACATAGGGTAAGATATCAATAAACACACGAATGTGAATAAAATGCTCCATGTGAAGACAGGAGACTAGCTGGGTAAAAAAAAAAAAATCCAGCCATATGCTGTTTGGAAGTAACACATTTAAATTGACAAGGATAAATTGAAATCAAAGAAATGGCAAAAAGACATGAAGGGCAAAATGGTAACAAAGAGCACACAAGAAAGTATTGCCACCAGACAAAATATGAAGATGTTAATAGAATAAAATGGGGCATTTATACTGCTCATGGAACTGTTTCTCCAAGAAGACACAGTAACCATTGGCCTTAATGTCAACAGAACCATAAAGGACAAGAAACCACCAGAAGGTGAAGAACAATAAGTCCCTGGAGCACAACACTCACAATTTGATGGTACAAGGTATCTCCAAAGAAATACGGAGAATTTGAAGACGGTAAGTTTAACGAGAGAGAGAGAGAGAGAGAGAGAGAGAGAGAGAGAGAGAGAGAGAGAGAACACCTTTTTCTCGAATGTCCCCGTGTCCCTGTGCCAGATGACAAGAAAATCTCAATGGACACCATAGTCTCAGTTCTCGGTACAATGGAATTAGAATTAACAAGTAGCCAAAAAGTAAAAAAGCAAACTATATGCATAACTTTAAAATGTTTTTCTAAATAACTCGAGCCAGAGGACAGCAAAACTGAAATTGTAGAATACTTATAAATGGACAACATTGAGAACCCTACTTTAAAAATCTGTGAAATGTAACCAAAACTGCTTGTAGAGGAAAATATAAACCTTATGCTTTTATGATAAATAAAAATGAGTGAAACTAAATGAATTAAGTCTCTAACCTGAGAAACTGGAAAAACATAAAATAATCCAAAATAACATAGAAGGAAGAAATGAATAAAGTTGAAAATAAAAATGAATGAATGAGAAAAGTACAGCAACCACAACAAAAGAAATATAAACTGGTTCTCTGAGACCAAGAAAATGGACAAACCGTTGACTAATCTGACTAGCAGCCAAGAGCAGAATCACAAACACCTTTGAGAGGTAATGCCAACATATATCTGAACATTTTTTTTTAATGTAAGATCATTTTTCTTGATGTCAATGAATTTGGAAGTGGGTGATTTTCTAGAAAATTATAAATGACAAAACTGAAGAGGGGAAAAAACATGAAACAACCTATAATGAAAGAAGAAACAAAAAGCTTTCAAAGGTAGAACTCCAAATTACTGGGAAAAGAATGTATTGTTTAAAAAAAAAAGCTGTGACAACTGACTGGTGGATATTTAAGAAATATTCACCAAATATTTTTTAAATAAGTATCTGATGTGTGTCAGACACTGAAGATCCATCAACAAACAGGAGAGGAAAGGTCCCTGTCTTCATGGAGCGGAGAGTCTGGCCAAGAGAGACGGACACATAAGGAAAATAGTATAATGATACGAGATACAAAGTGAGAGAAGATGGACAATTCTACTTTAAATAGAGTCTATGTACCATACTCACACAAAAATTTACTTGGATTAAAAATATCAACAAAAGGGCCTCCCTGGTGGTGCAAGGGGTTAAGTCTCAGCACTATGAGGCTATCAGCAGCCACTACAGCTGACCTCCGGCCAGGGAGCTGACCCACATGGCGCAGCAGACCTCTCCTGTCTCGCCTGCTGCTCCCCTCAGCAGTGTATTTCAGTAGATCCGCCTATTCTGCTCCTCACTCTGTCTCTGGTGAATCCTCTCTCCCCACTCCCCGCACACATCTGGCCTACACCCCAGTTCCTATATGCATAAATAAAGAAAATAAATCTTTAAAAAAATAAACAAAAATATCAACAAAATATATAAGCAAGTCCATGGAAATACCAGAACTATTACAATATTTGTATAATTTAGTATTGGCGAACAACCGACCTTGGTGTCCTTAAAGGAAAAGATTAATAAATTTGACTATATAAAAATATCAAGCACTACATATAACAAAAGACCCCATCCACAATTGCAAAGCAAGTGACAGACAAGAGAAAAATATTTACAACATATATAACAAAGGGTCAATATCTGTAATATGCAACAAGCAACTGGAAACCATAAGGAAAGACATAGCCAATAAAATGGAGGAAATAAACAGATGATTATTCAAGAATTGAAAAATGTGCAATAAATAAAATGTGAAAAATGTAAATAAATAAAAGAAAGATGCTTGTCTTCACTAGTCAAAGGGATATACGTTTGAAGTCAACTTTCCCTCATTTGATCGGTAAAGAGGGAAATGATTGAAGAGGAGAGGTGGCCAGATTTTTAACCAAATTTTTAACCCACCAGCTTCCCCAGTGCACACACACAAACACACAGACCTCGCCTTCCACCAATACACTCACAGATGCACATACTGCAGCATCACGCTTCCCAGAAAACATGAAAACCTCCTTCACACCCATCAGCAGGGGACTGGTTTAGTCCATGATGATAAGTCACCCACCGGAATCCTAATAGGGCAACTCTTCTCAGTTAAAAGTAAGTATATACTCCTGCTATGGCTGGAGAGTCACTGGACTCTATGTGTGGAATTCGGGGTTCCACACTTCTTGAGGTGTCCTCCCTCACTCCACACAGGTGAAGGTTACTGCCTCCTGGGCCCTCTTCCACACGAGACTTCGTGAGGCCAAGAGCTGGCAGGCCTGACTGGCCTCACTCCGGGCCTGCACACTTAGCTGCTATGCATACTTCCTCTCGGTGGGATGGTGTCAAAAAAGGAAAGAGCCACATCACAGACACACATTCCTGGGGAGCTGGGAATTCTAGGAAGGACCTGGAAGACAAATACCAAGCCGTCTTCTGGTCCAAGAGGTGAGACTATGGAGCGGGTGGGGTTTGAACATACGTTTTCTCCTTTCAACAAGCTTAGACTGCTCATTTATATGCTATGTATCACTTTAATGATTTAAAAATCACAATATACAGATGATATAAAAGTGTCTTCTTTTTAGAAAACAGATGAATAAGGAAAGGCCTACTTGGGCAAGAGGGATCCAGCTGCCCAGTGGTGCCCACCTAGGGCAAGAAGACCAGGGCCGGCTTCTCTGGAGTGCCACCGGAGCTGCGCAGGGGGAGGCCGGGCTCCCCTCCCCACCCTTTCTGTGGATGTGGAACCAAAGGATCTCAGCACAGATTCTGCTGACAGGGGGACGCCCGCACATCTGGCCCGGCACTGGAATTGGCATCACCATAGGGAAGTTCAGCTGATGAAAGGTTAAAGAAAAACCCAGCCGCCCTCAGGGGCAGCCACCCTGGCTCACAACACAGCTGTGTTCCAAGAGTTGGCAAGGAATGCAGCGCTCTGGGCTCACACCCTGATCCCAGAGAAGGTGGCAAAGGCCAGCTCTGAGCCAGCCCTGAGCCCAGGCTGCCCTCCTGACAAGCAGCCTACCCCCGCTCTGTGAACAGGGCTTCTGCAGATGGGGCTTGCACATGGCGAAGCCGAGTTTGAGCTTCTTGGGCCAGGGAACTGCGAGACAAATTTTTCCGTTTTCATTTCTGATATCATGGTCTATAGGTCACTAAGAAAATGACAGCATTCAAAACCCTAGGACGCATATAGCAGAATCCCGTGGAATAATCTTGGTGGATCGTGCTGGGTTACTGGGCCATCGGGAGGGGAATGGAAGAATCACTGGCATGTCTCACTTACCCAACACCACACAAGTGGCATGAGACAGCCCAGAGTCAACACTGATATCTGAAGGACTTGGGTTCTGATCCTGGTTTCACCCATTCATACCTGTGTGACCTCAGCTGAATTACTTAACTTCTCTGAGCCTCACTTTCCTCCTGAGTAAAAAGTGGAGAACATCACCCCTTCTGGGGTTTGTGGTGCAGACTGGATGAGACAAAGCATGTAAGAAATCTAGCAAGGACCTAGCAGTACAAGAGGGACTCCATAAATGCCTGTGCCCCTCTTTGCTTATGGTGAGGGAGCTTCCAAGTGGTCCCCTCTGTTGACCTCTCTTCCTTGTGGCTCCTGTTTCAAGTGGACTCTTCGAGGTTTCCTGCCTCTGTCCCTGTGGTCAGGCTTCAAGCTCTCACATTCTTGGGGTGCTCACCTTTGCTTCAAATGCCTACACTTCAGTCTGAGAATGCAGCCTGCAGCCATACACATTGGGCAGCCCGGAGGCTGCTTCTGGATCCTTCTTGACTCCCGGCTGAGTTTTCCAGACAAGAGGCCACTCCCTCCTGGGGAGGAGTAAACTGAGGCAGGGAGGCCAGGAGAAATAGAGAGGCAACAGGACTCAGAGTCTTTGTATGGACAGGACAAGTTTTGAAACTACTTGGGACATGTTTCCCAGTAACAGCAGGGTTTTTTAAAACTAGAGGACGGTGATGCACTTCCATTTGTTTTGAGGATAGATGAAGAGGAACTTCGAGTGCAGGGTAATGGATTCTATTTAGTGATAGGCAGGAACATCCTATCCCATAAACTCCACATTGGGGTTAAGCAGAAGAAATAGTCCTGATTCTCAGGCCACAGGAAAGGGCTGAGGCACTGAGTGGCGTGTGGGGGGCGTCCAGCCACGAGCCCAGCAGATTCAGGGCAGCGAGAGGAGGAGGTGCTGAGAAAAGCCCGGGCTGCACGGGAGGCTGAGCTCTGAGAGCTGCCAGGGCTCCTGTGAGGGCAGAAGGGCTGTTTCCTGCCACACCAGGCCGTGCCTTGTGGCGGCCCCTCTCTCACCGGAAGTCTTCCACCACCGGCCTGGTGAAGAGTGGAGGGCTGGGTGCATCTGTCTGAGTAACCTCCAGCATGACAGTCCCCGCCCCAGGGGCTGGACTCCAGGGTGCACAGGTCAGAGGAGCTGGCCCCTGGCTCGGGGTGTTAGAGACCTAGTAGGGAAGATGGGTCCTTGTGGACCTTTATCCCACAAGCCCCCAACTCTGCTTCCCCCAAGAAGGCTCATAACATCTCCCCAGTTTATAGAGACAGAGAGGGGTAGGAAACCCACATTTTTAAGTGTCTTCCACATGCCAAGGCTGTTCCTGTGTTATGTCATTGTCACACTGATGCTACAGGCAGCATCCACAATCACCATCCGAGGCTTGGAAAACACAAGTCTTGCGTAGCGGAAGGAGGACCCCAGGCCTTCCAGGAGGTAAAACTGGGCACCGCTAGCCCCATTTACTGCTTCAAGTCTCAGTGCCCTCATCTCTAAAATGGGACTGACAGTGCAGACCAAAGAATAGACTAATAACAAGTTGACTTTCCAAAATAATGACCTTCTTCCCCTTCCTCTTTTGATATTTTCTAACCTTTTAGCTTTACTTATATTCATAATTATTTTGACTTCCCATTACAAGACGACTGCCACTTATTGACAGAGACGACACAGGAAAGCAGACTGACTCCGGGAGACCCCAGGGACTGCAGAACCTCAACCACTAGTGGGGGTGACGAGGGGTGGTGATTAATGCCTATGGAGAAGGCTCTGCCCACGTGGCTGCCTCCTCAGCTAAGAGGGAAAGCCTGGTGACCCAGGGCCCTCCAGGGACCAGCCAAGCTTCTGGTCTAGATTCCAAGCTGCCCCCTTCCTGCCCAGTGCAGCCCCTCCCACCCCACTCTAGTTCAAAGTCTCAGTCAGACAGAAGAAGCTGTGCCAAAGGAAATTGTTTGCTACAGAGCCCTCTGGGTCTACTCTGTTCTTCCTTTTTTTGGGCTTTGTGGCTCTTTGAGTGGGTACCTTTTTCCATAGAAAGTTTCCATTGCATCAGTTATTTACACCGTCACAACCTATATGTAGGCTGTTTCGAATCGGTGAACTGAATCAACCCTGTGGGGCCCTTCACAGCTCACAGGCGAGAGCGGCTGGGTCAGTCTCCAGAACCAGACAGCCCCGCTGTCCTCAGTTGTCTCATGAGTGGAAGGAGTGACCCCCAACCCTGGCAGGCCCACCCACCATTCATCAGCTCAGTTCCTCTGGGAAGCCATTTTTAGGGTGGGATTTGAGGTCACATCAGAGCACAGGCTCTTGGGTTCGAATCCTGCCTCTTCCACTTCCTAGCTGTATGGCCGAGGCAGTTTATTTATTTCACATCTCTGGGCCTCAGTGAACTGATTTGTAAAAGTAGCACCTACGATGGCTGCATTTTGGGGAGACTCAATGAACTAATTCACATCAACTAGAACACTGCCTGGCCCGAAGCGTCAGTCAGCACAACACAGGCAGATGGGTACTCTTCTTCCATCACCCTTGCTGGGACCCTAATGCCCATCCCCTCCTCTGGACCAACACACAGCAGCACCTGAACTGCCTCCTGAGCTCACCGTTTCCAAGGCCACCTACTAGCCTGACACCCAGCTCTCACCAGGCCCCTTCCTGGCCCAAATCTTTCAGTGGTTTTTCCTGGAGAGCAGTCTACACTGGGACTCTTCTTCACAAAAATATATTACAATTAGCAGTGTTCTCCTTCAACCTCTGTTCTCGCCAAACTACCATACTCTGAGTTTTCCTGCCTTGTGCAGCTCTGTACCGGGAATGTTTTTCTCCACTGTGACCAAATCTAACCACATCGGCCCAGGTGAGCCCAGCTCACATGCTACCTCCTCCAGGAAGCCCTCCATGCCCTACCCTCTCTTGGCCAGAAATGATCTCTCGTTTACAGCCACCTCCTTGCAGCCCACTGCTGCCTCTCTATTGTGGCGTTTACTTTCTCTCTCCTGTGTGTGGAGTAGCTATCTACGAGGGCTTGTTGGTGTCACAGATAAACCACACAATCTTTGATGACAGGATCGGGGTGTATGTGTGATTCATCTCTGTATCGTTCACAAAGCCTTGTGTATTATTGGTGACAAAAAAAAAATGAGTGAATAAACACTGTGAGTTCACTCAATTTACTACCTCTGGGTGACGGGGGAAATAACTGTGGGTGTGTTGGTGAAGATGAATCAACCAGTCAACAGTATCTCATGTTCTTCTCAAAGGAGCCTGCAGACCAGGTGTCATTCAGGGACCAGGACTCCTAGGGGGGCACAGCCCACCCCACCCAGGGTCAGATTCTGACTCTTGGCATGAGGGCCTCAAAAGTCAGGGAGCAAGGGCTGGCCTCCCCCTTCCCTTCTCCGCACCATTCCAGATGTGACCAGATTCTCATGGAACCAGCTCCTTGAGTGTCCCCCAAGCCCACTAGCTGCTCTCTGGCCTACGGCCTCCTGGCCTGCTCTCGAGGCTGCACAGCACAGGATTCCTGTGTCCCAGAATAGTGCGACACACGGCGCTCTGTCACCCCTTCCCAGGCTTGCTGAGATTGTCAGAAATCCAGAATCCACAGGAGGGGCTGGAGGATCTTACCCACGTGACCATCTTGACCTACTCTCCCTTACCCCTTGCCCTATAATACCTAGACAAGCCACCTTCTTCCAGGCTGCGAACCCTTGTTCACAAGGTGCCCACTCTCAGCCAGGGTCTCCGTCCCCTCGAGGCCAGACAAGCTCCCACCACTCTTTGCAAGCCCCGCTGTGGCACTCCCCATCCGCCTCATCCCCATTAGCACTCTAAGGACCTGGCTCAAACTCCCTTCTCTCACACTCCTTACGCTCCACACAGAGCTTTGCTGTCATACCAATCACATCACCCTGTGATGGCTGCCCTCTGGCGTGCCCTTCCCCATAGACAGTGGACACCTTTTGGGCAAGAACAACGTGTACTGTCTGTGACCCCCCCAGAGCTCAGAACAGCACTTGGCTGTGCGACGAATGGGTGATGAACAGCAGCAGGTAAACATACTGCCACTGGCCTGCCTTCCGGGTGTGGCCCTGATGCCACCACCTGCGGGAACTCACTTTCCAGGGCAAGCAACAGGTGAGTTTTGCCAGGCCCACAAGTCCACAGGGCACCTAGAACAAAGGGTTTTCCCAGGGCAGCCGCTATCTCTCTGTGCCACAGTTCTCGGAACCCTGAACAGTCGGAAGCTTGCTCTGCGGTGCTGAGGCCTGGGAACCTGGGGACCAGCTGAGGCTTTGGATAGTTCCAGAAGAAGGGGACCTGAAGGCTGGTCCATGTCTGGCCACTGTGACTGAGACCGGCCTAGTTCCTGCCCACCCACCTCCAGACTGTGCCCACCCTCCTATCTACTCAACCCTCACCACGGCCACCCCGTCTCCCCTCAGGCTGTCTCTACCTACTGCTCCTCAGGCAGCTAAACTACAGCAGTGGTGGGAGCTGGGCAGACCCTCACATTGGACCCCAGCTCACAAAGCAAGGTCGCCAGAGGGGCTCCTGGAGAGGCACTAAGTATCGGGGGAAGGAGAAGTTACTTAAGGCGATGGGGCAGGGAGCTTCAGAGAACAGGAGGGCTTATGGAGGGAGATGGGGGTGGCATTCCAGGCTGACTTGAGAGTATCTGCAAAGGGTACCCCTGCAAAGGGGCCAGGAGGTCTCGTGCTCACCAAGGGCAAGGTCATTTTCTCACCTAGAGGGCAAGCTGGCAGTGGGGACCTGTGACCAGAGAGGGGCATCAGTCAATGATCAGATGTCTCACAGGAAGCAGAACTCAGCTGCCCTCCTCTCCAAGGGCCCTTCCCCATCTCCGGCTCAACCTCTCAGGTGTACTGCCTGCTGCCAATGCTGCTGTTAAATACAGAAACTTAAAGCAACACGCATTTATGCTCTTAGAGTTCTAGAGGTCAGAAGTCCAAACTGGGTCTTTGGAGGCTACAATCAAAGCACTGGCAGAGGTTTGTAATGTCTGGAGGCTCCAGGGAGAATCCACCTGCCTGCCTTTTCCAGCCACAGGGGCCGCCTGCATTCTTGGGTTCACGGCCCCTTCCCTCTGCAAAGCCAGCAGTGCCAGGGGAGCCTTCCTCACATCACACCATTGAGAGCGACTCGCCTGCTCCCCTTCCCCGCCTGAAGGCCCTTGGGACCACACTGCAGATCATCCAGGATAATCTCCCCACTTTAAAGTCAGCTGATTGGTAATCATAATGCCATCTGCAGCCTTAATTCCCCTTTAACAGAGTGAGGAAGAGAGAGAGGGGGAGGGTAAGGGAGAGAGGAAAAGAAGGAGAAAGGGAGAGAGGGGAGAGAGGAATTGAGGGAGAGAGAGAGGGAGGGAGAGAGAGAGGGGGAGACAGAGGGAGGGAGAGAGGGAGAGAGAGAGAGAGAGAGAATCCTGTGCCATGGGTGGTGGGGGTGGGTGGGTGGGGAGACAGGCATGCAGACACACTCACCCGCCACCCCCCAGCAGCAGCAGCACCAGCTCCCCGCTGCCTACTTAGTGTACATCACCCTTGAAAACACGTCATGTTTCCACACCGAACCGGGCACGTGCAGTTTCCACAGTGACTGCAGGAGCAGAGCCAGAAATAGCCCCAGTGAAATCGAAAACATCCCTTCCTCGGTGCTACACTCACTCTCCCCATCACCGCAGCACTGTGGACACAGGAGGTTCTAGGGGGTTCTAAGCTGGAGGCCCTGCCAGAGCTTGGAGATGACTCAGGTGTGTGCCAGATTCCAGGTGGGGGGACACCGGTGGTGGCTTGGCCCCCAGGGATCTGACTGCAGGGTGGGGTGGGCACCCTTACCTCCATACCACCCATGGAGAGCTGGGGGTCTCCTCCCCTCAGCCTTACCGCCCCTGAGCCCAGTATCCCTGAAGCAACCAACCTTTCCTCTGACCTTGTGCCACCAAACTCTGGGACCTGCTGGCTACCCCATTGGTCCTGAGGCTCCCACACTCTGGTCTTAACCCCACTCCTTGGGCCTCCACATGTGATTGGGTCCTGCCCCATGGCAACTGGATCCACAAAGGGAAAGAGCTGGAGGTCCACGGTCACAGGAGGAGCTGGATCCCCACCTCAGTTGGGGCCAACCCCAGCAGGCTGCTGTGACTTCCTGCCCCGGGAATCCCACATGGGAAGATTGGTCCAAACCCTGCCTCCCTCCCCCCAACCCAGCCCCGCCACCATCCCCTACCCCCTCACCCTCACAGACTATTTCTCTTCCACGATCTCACCTGCCTGTAGGGGCTAAACAATTTGCTAAAATATATAGACCAACAAATATCCAGGCCTGTCTGCCCACGCCACTCACTCATCTGACATGTGTCGCCAAGGCTGGAAAATCTCCCCATGACTGTTCAACCCTCATGTTTTATATACTGTTCTGTCAAAGGAAAATAAGAAATAACACACCTCTCCATGTTAGGCGCTGTGCTAAGGATTTTGCATGTACTTTTCACTCAGTCCTCTCAACTCAACCATTACCATCCCATCCTGCAGAAACGAGATGGGACAGCGAGACTCACAGAAGGGAAACAACTTGTCCAAGGTCACACACGCAGGAAGTGGTAGAGCCTAGTCTAGACCTTGAGGCACCAGACTCTGAAGCTCAAGGCTGTTCCCACCAAGTGCCTGGGGTGTGAGGGGCAGGGTGGGGGGCACACAGGTGATCTGTGCTAAGTGCTAGATGTGATGTCTCCAGTTGGCCTCCCAGAGAGCCCTCAGCAGTTCCAGGCCTCTCCAGTTTTGTCTCCTGTATATGTTAAGAATCAATGTAAGACTTCATTTGAGTTTACAAAAAGAAGTTAGGAGTGGGGGAGGGCCCACGATTTTAAAAGTTTAGAAACCACAGCTGTCGCCAAGCCCATCCTTGCAGGGGTGGCAAGACCCAGGCTCTGAGACGGCAGCGGCTCGCCTGCAGACAAAGCCTGGGACACTGCAGGCCGACAGCGCAGCTTGGGGCTCCTGCTCCTTGGGGGAACAACCATTTATTCTCCATCCAGTCCTTCGCAAGAGTCGGCATAGAATTTAGACTCTGATGTGGCAGGGGACCTGGCTACTTCCTGTACAGTGCTGCATGCTTGACAGCGAGGACACTAGAGTCTCGGCTTCCTTGTCCGTGAAGGCGACCCCTGTCGACTGATGAGAGGCGGCTCAGCCTCGCTGCACATGTGCCGGGGGCAGTTCCGGTGAGGGCCACACACAGGGAAAGGCAGAGTCCTCTACCCAGGCTCAAAAGCCAAGTCCCAACTTTGACACGCATCACTGCATGCCTGGAGCCACCCACTCAACTACAAGTCTTCGTTTTGAAGACCAAATGCCTCCAGAAAGTGTTGGTCTGAATGTGGTGTGAGGTCACATGTGGAAAGGCTGTAGGCACAAGCATCCCCTGGGTGGCAGAATCCAGGCCCCATTCTCCCTCTGACTGATTCTAAAGGTGGGGCAGGGCCCAAGGACCTGCATGTCCCCCACCCCCCAGCCCCACCCTCCAGCCTCGCCATTGTCCCATGGCAGGTTGTCACTGGGCCAGCTGGCCACACAGTGGCCTGGAGGAACCACTCTTGGAAGCGCTCAGTGTATGTCTGTCAAGGAGGCGAACCCTTGAACATCTGCTGAGCTGCACATGGCTGCTGGAAGACATGGGCTGGAGGAAATAAGCAATTTTCTCCAAATACATTTCCTGTGAAGTCCAAATGATGGGAATCGGGTTGAAGCTTCTAGGACTGGGAGGATGATTCAATCACACCTCTCTTCGCCATCTCTGAGGAGAGGAGCTCTTCCTGGCAGATGGGGAGACCTGGCTGGAGGGTCATGCCCTGTGGCTCAGGGTCAAATGAGGGGGGACCCTCTGGGGAGCCCCCAAGGGACTTGTTCCAGACTCTGTTCTCTTTAGCATCTTCATGCAGACAGGAAAGAAAGAGCTGAAATTATGCTCATTAAATCTGCATCTGGCACCGAATTTGGCAGGGTTGCCAAAATTCTGTAAGACCCGAATTAAATTAGCAAATTGGAAGTAAAATGATTTTAAGCAGACATGATGGAATTCATGAGGGCCAGGTGGAAATGAGTGGGGGAGGAGGACCAGGAAAGCCCACAGGCGGGGGGTGGGAGAGCCTGGCAGCAACAGCAACGGGAGCAGCAAACCAGTGAGCAGACCTGACCGATGACGGGACTCACCCCGGGGACGTGCTGTGACAAGGAGCCCCCCGCTGCCAGGGGCAGAGGCTCCTTTTAGGAGGTGGGCGGCATGGCAGGCAACAACTGAGGGAGGATGGCCCCTCTTACAGGGGCCGAGAGGCAAGGCCCCAGGCACTGCTGGGACTGGGATGGCATGGGCTCTCCTGACCAGGCTCCATGAGCGCAGGCCCCCATGTGGTCCTCCCAGAGCTGGGGTGTCGACAGGGCTGTAATCACCACTGGATGTTTACGGTGCTCATGTTCCACCAGGGTAGACTCGGCTGGGGATGGCACAGACTCCACCAGGGAGGAAGAGGACAGAGGCCTTTCTTGGGAGCTTACTAAGTATCAGCATGATATTAGACGTTTGTCAAATATCTCATTTCCTCTCCATAATCCTCTGCTGTAGAGACTATCATTCTTTGCTCCTTTTCTTGGACTTTATTTTTCACTTTATTGACATAATTTTTTTAAAATACGTATTTAAGGTAAACAGTAGGCCAGCTTTCCTTCACCCTCCTAAATTCCACCCCCAGATGAATGACCACGAGTTCAGCGGTGTGTCCCTGTTATTTCTATGAGCATGAAACATTTCTACATGGGCACACACACACAATCATTTAACTTTCTGTATAAAATGGGGTAGTACTGAGCATGTCACACAGAAACCTCTTTTCCAGTAAGAATATGTTGTGAATCTCCCCCACCACCCCCCATCAAAACCTGTCGATTCACATCTTTCTTTTAAATGGCTGCAAAGTATCCCACGGTCCAAATGCACCATCATTTCTTTTTTAAGCATTGCCACTGCTTGGCACTGAGACTCACTGTACTCGCTGCCATCAAGATCATTTCCAATTACTCTCGACTGCAAACAATGCTGCAAGGAAGCGAGCCCCCTTGTCCAGATGTAGCTTGGTGCACGTGTATTTTCTATAGCTGGGGAACTGCTGAATCAAACTAGGAATGTGCATTTATAATTTCCACTGACACTGCTGTCGACTCTCAAGTCCCCTTGACCTACATCATCATTAGATCATCTTGAATTTTTTCTTACAATTTTGCCATCTATGGGCATTTTAATTTCTAATCTTTTGATTTTTTTTTTGTAGCTAAAACATTATTCACATCTCTATGGATCGCACAAGTTCACTACCGTGAAGAACCTGTTTATAGCTTTTGCACATTTTTTAAACTTGACTTTTTTTCAGTGAGTTGATGGAATTCTCATAATAACAATGAACATGTAGCTTCCTATGCGCCAGGAACTGCTCGAGCCTCCTCCCGAGATTCACAGCATTGAATCAAAGCCCCAAGAGAGAGGTGGTAGCATCAGCCTAAGTTCGCATGGAGGAAAGAGCACAGAGACTGCAAATAATTTGTCTTATATGACAGATGACGGACAGGTCAGAGTCAGGGACTTGCTAAGCCAACCATTTCATCCCCAAATGAGACATTTATGAGGCTCCCCCTCCCCCTATGTAGCTCACAAAGATGGTCTCCCTCATCAATTTTCACATGCCAGGTGAGGAAATTGAAGTTCAGTTTCCAACAAGAGGCAATCACAACCTGGAATTGGGGCTGCACCTTACTTAGCTGGGGCAGTGACGGCTTGGGGGTGCGCCTAGAGGTGTGAGAAGCAGGATTTGGGTGGAGGGCAGGATTCATGTGAGATGTAATAGTCAGGGACTGCGGAGGCTGAGAGGAATGCTGGCAAGTTTATAGGGCTCTGCCCTGTGGAAGGTTTAGGGGAGAAGGTCTACCTAGCTAGAAATGCTCACCACGGGCCTCCCTGGTGGTGCAAGAGGTTAAGTCTCAGCACTATGAAGCTATTGGCAGCCACTGCAGCACGAGTTCAATCCCAGCCAGGGAGTTTCTCACATGGCGCAGCAAACCTCTCCTGTCTTACCCGCTGCTCCCCTCAGCAGCATATTTCAGTCAATCTCCCTGTTCTGCTCCCCACTATGTCTCTGGTGAATCCTCTCCCCTGCCCCACACCTCTGGCCTACACCCCAGCTCTTGTATGCATAAATAAATATAATAAATCTTTAAAAAAAAAAAAAAGAAATGCTCACCACATCCAAGGGTGTCTCAACAAGCAGGCAAGCCCACCAGTGGGGCAGTGACGTGGTTAGTGGTGATGCCAACCTTTCATGTGACAAGAGCTCCTGTTTGCTTGGAAGGATCGAGAGGAGAGCCCCCCTCCCCGCGAGTGAAAGTCATACTTCACAGAGGTGGAATTTTGGCCTTCAGTGGCATTTTTTAATGAGCTTCTTTTTTAGTTCCAGAACACCAATGTCACATGTGGGTTTCTGGGTTAGAGACCCACCACTGAGTTGTCACATGGGCCTGGTTACCCTCATCTCTACCAAGCACGCAATACTTCTGTCTCCCATGAACACAACACATAGGGGAGGGGAAGGCTCATTAGCATGCCATTTGTAATTTTTCATCTGAGAAATGAGAAATTAAGTTAACAAAATAGGAAAAATGTGGGAAACTGACATGTAAAAACTAACACGCAGAAACAAGTTTTACAGTCACAATTTAGCATTCTTTTTTTTTCTTTGACCTTAGATAACTCTACTGTGTTCCAAAATGTTTTTGTATAAAACTCTAGTCCAACTATTCATTTCACTCTGCCCTGTCTCCTCTCTCTGTCTCTGTCTCTGTTTCTCTATCTCACACACATACCCTCATACATACATGCATATATGAATATATATGAATTCCCCGATCAACCAATTAAACTTGCAAAACTGCACATAATGTTCACCTCTAGATGCACAATTTTGCTATTGCTGAGTGTTCCAGTCCACTTTTGTATATGAAGTTAGAAGTCCTTCAGAATAAAGACCTCATGTCCCTTTATTTTCTCCTGTAACATATCTTTCCACCTGCAGCTCTTGTGTTCTACAGAACACCCTGGGGAAAATTCATTCTATATTTTACAAGGTCAGAGCTTGCTTAAAATAAAGAGCCCACCTTGGGGTGACTACTGCGCACATTTAAACATTAAACACGTTCAAATAACCCGATGATGATTACCTGCCCACCAGGGCCCCTTTTATCCTATGTCTCTGGGTGACACCAAATGCCCACCTGCTAGGCGGTGGGTTGGCTACGAATATGTGGGTTGGCTACGAATGCTCTAGAATCACGAGGAGACCAAGTCCCCCAGGCAGGCTTAGCTGGATCCCTTGGCAGCGGCATGGTGGCCTGGACCAATCACTGGTTCTGGGATCAGTGGTTTTGAGCCAGAGAGTCCCTAAAACTCACTTGTTTTGTGAATGGGAACTCATGGTGAGAAAGACCAGACCTTGGCACCCCTTGACCTTGGATTCTTGCCCTTATTCTAGCTGACACTGCCTACCCCACTCTAAAAAATTGATCTATCATCAAAGAAAACCAGATTACCGTTAATGCCGTCCTAGCTCTGATTCTGTTCTCACCAGCTCACACCACTCCTTCCCAGCCATTACTCACTGCCATCCGCAAGGTCACATGACATGACCCTGGGAACCACCCGTCTGCTGCATGGAAAGGGCATGCCTGCTACAGCCTGGAATAAAGGTTCTGGGATATAGCAGAAACTCACTAGGACACTTTCTGTTGGGGGAGATCTCCAAATGAACATCCAAATGTGTGGTTGCGGCACTGGCTCACAATTTTGTCCTTTCTCAATATGTAACTCTAGGTAGCATACTTGGGGTGACCAGTAGAAGCAGGGATTCAATTACTTAGTAACTTTTTGGCTTTCCTAAGCCATCATGAGAAGGCCAGTTAGTTGAAGTGTATGTGAATTTATTCATTGGTTTTTAAATACAAATTTGACTTTGAAATAACTTTATATTGACAGAAAATGATAGACCAGAGCTCCCATAGACCCTTGCTCAGCTGCCTTGAATGTTTACATCTTATACAACCAAGGAACTAGGACACTGATGTTGGCACATTATTATTAACTGAACTGCAGACTTGATTTGTGTTTTACCAATTTTTCCACTCACGTCTGTTTTCTGTTCCAGGATCCCACATTGAATTTAGTCATTGCTTCTCTTTAGTTTACAGACTTAATTTTGTTTTCATGAAACTGACATTTTCCTGTACTGTATACAAGTCGGATGCTGAGTGCCCATGGGCCCTATAAACAGAATTATAGTGTCCGATGGGCAACAGAGCCTGGGCTGGGGTGTCCACTCTTCCAATCTGCCCCTCTCACTTGAGTTACGGTCCTGGACTATGATTCCACAAAGAGCATTCTCAGGCTCCACATCTGCATATGCAGGCGGCACCTTCCACCTCGACAGGTACTTTGGAACCTTAAAGCCCCATGCATGTAGAGTTCTATCCATTTAGTTATCATAACTCTGTGCTATGACTACCTATCATGAATTAAGACTCAGTATCCTGGATCTGAAGCAGGATAGCCCAGTGTCTGAACCACCTGGTTGAGCTGACCATTTCACCCTCAAAGGAGAAATTTCCATACATTTCATACATTCCATACATTTTCCCCATGTACCTCAAGGGGAAAGAAAAGTCTACTTGACTCAGTCTATTCAGTTCTACAATTCCTTCATGGCTCTGTTCAAATGTCACCTTATCAGCTACAACTTCCCTGTCCGTCCTACACACAAAGCCCCCTGAATCCTTGCCCCGGCCCCATGCTCTAACTTCTTATCCTGTTCTGTGTTTCTCCATGGCGCTTGCCCCCTTGACATTGCACACACCTACTATCTCCTTTGTTCATGGTATGCCACCCCCATCTTGTTTATAAGCTCCAGGAGGGCACTGTCTGTCGTAAGTTCTGGTTGCTGCTATTTCCACGCGCCTGGACCAGTGCCTGACGTTCCTAGTGTTGAACAGATATTTGTCTTTACTCTGCAACCTTTTGCCTCCATCCTGATAACCTCAAAACAAACTTCACATCCAGTTGAATTCAAATAAGGGAAAAGCTATTTGGGAAGCAGGTGACTTTGAGCCTTTTGGGCTCTTTAAGACAAAAAGGGAGCAATGCCCTTTTCACAGTTTAATTGAATGCCATTAATGTCCCTTCACCTGACTCCCAGGAGAGGGTCTGCCAACTTGAAACCCTCCCTGTCTCTTCCTTGTCCAGAGTGTCCGCTGGCCTGCTCCATTACTGTGCCATTCAGCACTTGCCCATCAAAGGTATGGAGACTTCTCGGGCCAGAAGAGGGCCAGGGGGTCCCACAGACTGGCTGGGTGAGGACACTGAGGTCCAGAGAGGGGAGGGCACTGGCAAATAACACACAGTGGCATAGTGGCAGGTCCAGGACAGAACCCAGGACTACCAGCTCCACACCCTGCTTTTGCTTCCTCTTGGCCTGGAAACACTTTCCTATGCCCACCTCCCATCAAGGGACATGTGTTTATTTCCTTGGTCCAATCTGGCTGTCTGTCCACACCTGCCCATCCCTGGGTACTAGGCAGGGATGGGTGGAAAGTACTTGTGTGCCCCAAAGTAGCAAAGCATAGGAAGTAGGGTCAAAAGCCAGAAATAAAGGAAGTGGGGATTGCACTTGTTGAGGGCAGGTATTTTCTGTCACCATCTAACCCGACACTCACAGTTCCCTGCAACGAAGGTGCTATCACCACAGTTCATAGCCAAGGGAAAGGGAGCACAGAGAGCTTTTAAAAATGCAGCAAATCACATGGCAGATAGGCAGCCGCAGATGCAAGCTCCTCCTGGCTCCCCAGCAATTGTTCTCTACCTGCCTGCCCAAGTGGGGACCTAAAGCCTAGACAGCACTCCAGAGGGGGATGGGTCCCTCAACAAAATATTCCTCTGGTGAAGTAACCAGAACAATCCTACCTGGAAACTGAGCTCTGGAGGGGAAATGTAACCTGCCCGGGTCACATGATCAGCAAGCAGCGAAGGTGCTGCACTGAGCTTCACAGGGACCCAGGCTCCCTCATGCTTGGCTTGGCGCAGGGCTGAGCCCAGAGAAGGGCTCAATCTGCCACGATCAATAAACAAACGAGTGACAGAGTAAGGGTAGAAGCACAACCTCCTGGACCCACAGCCCAGCCTTTCCCCCACCTCCCCCACACATCGGCCTCAGGAGGGGGAAGTCAACTGACACCAGGAGCATCAGCCTGAACTTGACACTGACCTCCAGAGCCCACGTCACCTGCTCTGAGCCCCTGGATATGTCAGAGGCATGGAGGTGTTGGGTCCACTTAGCCCTTAGCGCTCCACCAGGGCCAGCGTTACGTAGGAAGAGGCGTGGGGAGGATCCACTTCCCAAAAGGCTGGTGTCTGGAGCAAAATGGTCCATTTTATTGACCCCTTTGGTAACAAACAGTTGACATATACTACAGTTGTTTTTATTGGCATCATTCAATTTTTATAACTGCAACTATTGCTTACAACTCACACCTTATGTGCCAGTCAGATACCTCACAAGACAGCTGCACAGGTGGTCTTCTACCATACGCACTGTGGGCAAGTGTGAGCATTTCTGTATACAGACAAGGAAGCCGAGGCTGAGGAGAGGTAAAGGCACTCAGCTGAGCTACACCGCTAGAAAGCAAGAGCTGCAAACTCAGGTCTGTGGGGGCCCCAGCTCAGGATCCTACCATGTGGCTGGCAAGGACCAGGATGAGGGAGTTAGAGCCACAGCTAAGGACGCATGGAAAATGGAGGCAGATGGAGAGCCTGCCAGACTTTTCGGCATCCAGCTGCTGGACCCCAGACTGAACTTCTAGCACCCAGGTATTTCTCCACATGCCTGATGACAACCCCAAGGCTGTAAATCAGACAACTGGTGTGGAACTTGGAACTCCTCTGCTAAAATCCCTTAGGTGATAGAAAAGGACACCCTTGGTTAAGAACCACTGCTCTTAATTCTCAAGAAGTTTTCCCACATCTAAGGTTCTTGCAGAAGGTTCTTAAATGTTTCTTAGGAAATCCACTTATTGGCTTACAAAGAATACCCTAAGAACCCAATTCTCAACAAAGCAACAATAATTCTGATCATCCACAATGTGGGTGGGGGTGAAGATACATCTTTAAGAACCGTGACAGTTATCCCCAAATAGTGTGATGTTTATGAAAAGGCCTTTGTGTGACCAAAGTCCTGGGTTTGAGGCCTACTTCAGCCCTTTACTAGCTATGCAATCTTAGGCAAATCAATTCAATAAAACAGTTATTAAAAGCCTACTATGTGCCTATCAGCCCTGACCTGGGAAGACTGGATACAGAAGTGGATCAAAGAGCCACTATCTCTCAGTTCTTAGTCTCTCATCTGCAATGATGATGCAACAAGGTGTCAGGCTCCTGACCTGCAGGTTCTCACTTCATCCCTTTCCCCCAGGGTCTCAGAAGGGAGGGTCTCTTCAATCCTGCTTTGCAGCTGAGAAAGCAAGGATTCAGGGGCTGAAGCAGCTTGGGTGAGTCTGCAGCAGTGTCTGAGCTCTCCCTCCACTATCCGCCATTCCCCCACTCTCTCCCCCCCACTTGGCAGATTAGTCCACAGAGTGAACAGGATAATAGGAGAGAGTGCTCTGTAGCCGAACAGGAACCGCACAGATGTATGACATCATGGTTATTAATAATGGAAGCAGCACAACTAATTCACCATCCCTCCAGATGGACCACCTGAACTGTCTCGAACCTCCTATGAAGAGAGCATCAAATTCTATTATGGTAAAGCTGGGAGGGGCCTTGGGAGTCCAACCCATTTCCCATTTATAGGGGTGGCAGGAGTGGGGGTGAGCAAGATGGAGAGGGCAGCCCTCTGAGACAGCAGAGGCAGCCCTGCCCCCCAAAGACCACCACTTCACTAAGGACACTATCCATTGGTAGACACCCCAAGCTTGGCTTTAGTGTTTGAACCACAAAGATAATTAGGTCCTAGATCAGACAACAGCTGTTATCCCCTCCAAAGGGTGCTGGCAAGAGAATCAGCAGTGAACTGCAAGCATGCTCTCTCCATGGGCCCTCAGCCCCGCTCCTTCAGGCCACGGGACCTTTATACCTGCTGTTCTGCTTGGAATACTCTTTTCCCAAATCTTTACACGGGTGTCATTTTTTTCATTATTCAGTTTCAAGATAAAAGTCAATTGTCTGGACCCCACTTTTAACTTCCCCCCTTCCTCCATGACACCCCCCAGCACACTGGCTTATATGAGTTTCTTTGCATTTTCTATCACTGTTTAGCACTCTCTTGTCCGTTACTATTCACTTTGTCTCTGCTGGAATGCAAGTTCCATAAGCAGAGGATTACATTGTTTTCATCTGTAACCCCTAGAAGGTGCCCTGGTCCCAGGAAGCGCTCAGCAGTCATGTTCAACGGATGCCCTGCATGCAGGCCTGGGTCACAGCCATCCTAGCAGCCAGTAGACACCCAAGCACTCACTCACTCATTTAGCAAATGCTTATTGAACCTCGCCTCAGTGCCAGGTGCTCTGCTAGGCGCTGGGAATTCCAATCAAACAAATGATATCAAGTCCTTCCCCAACAGAGCTTGTTGACAGTTGATTAAAACAAACAACACAGTAGAGGCCAGAGCTGTTTCAGACACATCATGTGTGACCGACAACAGCTGACCAAAAAAGGTGGGGGTGGGGTAGGAGCAAGTATGGCAGAAAAGGGGAGAAATGGGGAAACCCGGAGGAAATGCAAACATTGGCCTGGCCCTGCAAAGCTCAACACTCCTCTTGGGGAGCTGTGCCAGGCACCCCCACACACACACACCAGCTCTGGGGACAAAGAGACATGCCTATTGCCATGAGTGCCTCTTGGCTGCAGCTTGGAGTACAGCAGAGGAGATGTGCGTGAGAGAGGAATAGAGGTGTACATGCATAGAAGCAGGCAAGCATGTGTGTGTAAATGCAGCAGTGTGCATGCATGACTAGGAATGTGTCTGGGGATGAGTCTACAGGATCATGTGAGTGTGTGAGTATTTGTAAGAGTACAGGGAGAGAGGGATTTGTGTGTAGAAGTGTTGTGAAGGGATCCATGAGTATATAGGAGGGAGTGTGTGTGTGTGTTCTTCATCATTGTTCTTCATCACATATTTCACATCTGGTTGGAATTTACATGTTAAAGTCCCCAAAACAGATGGCACATAGTAGGCACCTGATTGTTATTTAATTCCTTTGATAGTAAATCATTTAAGTCCTTATGTTGTCAAATGCATTCTGCAGTGTCCATATAGAGCAGCAAGACTGGCTCCAGAAGAGAACTGTCTACTTCTGGGATGCAACTGAATTTGGTGAGAGCATTGGATGAGGAGTCTGGATTCTGGTCATGTTTTGCCATGAACTGCTGGGTGATCGAGGACCACTGATTCCTGAGGTGCCACTCAACTTCTCTGGGTTTCTGTTGACTCTCCACTGAGGGAGACGATTAGAAGTTAGCTCTCAAAGTTTGTTTGCAACTACCATACCACATCATCTCTGTTGGTAACCCCTGAAGCAACGTGTCCTCACAAAGCAAGCAGGTATAACTTGAAAAGGGCTACAGGTCAACTAGGGAAATGTAGGCTTTGAAAAGTTAAACAGGCTCTCTGTTGCAGGACTTCTCAGAGCCTTTCACTTGTCAGAGCGGATTGTGATTGGCTAGAAGAAGGGTGATAGAGAACATGCAGAATTTGCGACACTTACTAGAACAGGGAAACCTTAACCAATGGGACAACATTTACAACTAATGTTCCACAGAACACACTTGGAGGCCTCTGAGAGCAGGCACATGGGACACTTATTAATGCCCCTTTTCTTGCAGATGAATGAACAGAAATGATGTTCAGTCTCCCGAAGTCACAGAGCAGAGAGATGGCAAATACCAGTCCAGAATCATCTCAATTACAGTAACTGGCATGTGCACAGAGCTTTCTATTTACAAACCATTTTCACTTGTCAGGGAGAATTGAGATCACACAATATTCCTCTGAGGACCCTCATCCTCATTTTTCAGATGAGAAAATGAAACTGGGCAGATTCCTTAATCTCTTCCCGGTTTGTCCTTCACCAAAACATTAACAAACACAGTATATATATTTTATCAATAAACAATGGTAGTCACTGTACAGAGCCCCCTGCAAGATGCCGAGGCTGACAAGACACCTGCACCTGTTCTGCAGCCACCACCACACCCGTCTGGAACCCAAGCGTGTGAGGGGAGGGTGCCCAAGGAGTGGAGCTACTCTAGAAACACCAGGCTGTGAGGCTGGTCATAGCTCCCTGTCAAGTGCCACACCCTCCAGGCCATAGCAGCTACAGTCCTCCCCTAGGGTGAACCCCCAGAGCCATTCTGCAAGGGGGTGGGGGTGGGGAGGGAAGAGTCAGAGCAATACTAGTTTAACTCTTCCAGTATGCCCAAGGAACCCAAGGCTGATGGGCTCTGCATGATTGAAACTGCCACCGCCCCCAGAGGGAAGCCTAGTCAGGGCTTCCAATTCAGCGGTTCCCACCAGCGAGCTGTGACCCACCATGTGTGAGAGTGTGAGGCGTGGCGGGGCGAGGTCTGCTCCGGGCATAGCCTGCTGTGCACGCCAAGGGCTAGAGGGGCCGTGCCAGGCACGGGTGTGCGAGAGAAGTGTGAACGCGGGAACGCTTGTGTCACCCCAGGGCGGTGACAGAAGTAGTGTCTGGGAAACGCAGGTGGAGAGCGCGTGCACTAGGCA
Source organism: Scalopus aquaticus (assembly GCA_004024925.1). Classification (NCBI taxonomy): domain Eukaryota; kingdom Metazoa; phylum Chordata; class Mammalia; order Eulipotyphla; family Talpidae; genus Scalopus; species Scalopus aquaticus. The sequence continues at coordinate 121,435 of PVIJ01003027.1, read as the reverse complement.
ACCCTTAGGCTTGGAGGAGTCCCGGAGGTCTCAGGAGTTGGCACCACGCGTTCCTGCACACGCGCCGGCGCACAGCCCTCTCCCACCAGCCCGGCTCCCGCCAGTCCCTCCGCCACCGACTCCGGCAGGGCTTGTTGGCCCGCTTGGCGGTGCCGGGTTCCGGGGACTGCCAGGCCACAGCGGGGCGCCGCGCGCGCGGGACGCTCACAGCTTACCTGCACGGCGGCTGCGGCTCCGCTGCTCTAAGCTGGGCTGTGCCGCGCCGAACTGGGCTGCGCTGGGCTGCGCGCCCGGCCTCCGCGCCGCTCAGCAGCACCCGCTTGCTCGGCTCCGCCCGGCTCGGCTCCGCCCGGCGGTGCCCGGGGCGCTCGCTGGCGGCCCACGCGGCGCGGGGTGGGCGCGGGGCGGGCTGGCGGGCGGGCGCCGGCGGCGGGCGCGGCTCCGGGCCGCCCCGAGGCCTTTTGGAAGCTCCTTATTTGGGCAGTGATGTCAGGGGAAGTCGCAGGGGCCGGACCACCCACTTCTTTCCATTCACTCCCCAGAGTTTCCTGTCGCCGAGCCCGGGGGACTCCGGCGCCCTCCCGGGGCGCTTCTCCCGCCCGCTGGAGCTCGGCTGCCCGGCCTCCCGCCCGGCTGTTCCGGGAACCCCTCGCGGCCCGGGCCACGACAGGCCTGGGAACCGAGGGCGGGTGGCTGCCTGGGGAGGGTCCGCGTCTGGGGAATCCCCGGCTCCCGGCGGCCTCAGCAGGGTCTGCGCGGCGGCCTCCTCGGTGACAGGCCGAGTCACTCCGGGCGCTGCCCCTCCCTCCGAGCCTGCCCAGGCTCCCGCGCTGTCATTTCCTCCCGGGTCCTCCGGAGAAGCCAGTCAGGGAAGCCCGGGTGGCCACCGCCGGCGCCCTGGAGCTCTGCGCCCCGCCTTGACCGCACCCGGGCCAGGCAGACGTCCATCGTAGTCCCTAAAGTGCGAGCTCCCTGACTTGCTCTCCAGCACCAGCCTGGCTCTGCTCGGGAGGCCCGCGCCTCCTAAGGCAAGAAGATGCCTTAATTAAGTGCTAGGCAGGGAGGGTCTGCCCAGGGCCTCCCTGGGCTCCAGCCTGTGGGGGAGGGGAGAGGTTTGCACCCCAGGGCTTCCCAGTGGCCTGACTTCACCAGATGCTGCCAGATCCCAGGACTCAAAAATTAAGCCCCGCTAGTCCACGCTGGGGCCAGTCGCCAGTGCACTTGGGTCAGATCTCACTCAGGCCGGCGCCCGCCTTCTTCCCAGAGGGCAGAGCAGGCAAGGCTTTGAGACATCACCAGCATCTGTGTTACAGAGGCACACCTGAGGCTCTGCACGTCAGGTGATTGCCCCAACAATCAACTCTGCCACAGCAGAACCAGGGCTGACCCAGCCTTTGCAATCAGCTGGCCTGGAACAGTCTTTGGAAATTTATGGAGACTGGGAGGAAGTTGGACTATCGTGAGGTAGAGTAAGTGCCCAGGGTGCAAAATTGAAAGAAGCACTCCCTTTCCAGGACACAAAAGTTCAAGGACACAGGGTAACACCACGTGCTGACCAGGGCTTTCAAGACCCTCAGCTTTTCTCTATCTCTTAAGTGACAGCCTCAAATCCAAGGGCCTGTCCTTTACAGGGAGTGGGTCATCTGTGATCAGAGACCATCTGGGCCAGGGGAAAAGACTAGTGGCCCTTGAGCTTTCTGTGTCTTCTCTATACAGTAGCTTCCAACAGTCTTACCCTGGCTCCAAAGCGAGGTCAGAGAAAACAAATGCCTCCCAGACCACCAGCCTTAGTGGCGGGAACTTGACTTCCAAATGGGCACCACACTCGTAACTCCAGGGCTTTCGGGGAGTGAAGGGAGGTGTGATTGCAGCTGGATACAGATATGCACACCCACATGCACACTTGTGCACTGCTGACCAACCCCCAAGCTTCCCAGCTGTTCTGTGATCACCACCATCACCACCAGTCTCCCCCATTTTCTAGTAGCTCCCAGAGCCCAATCACAGGGCTAATCGGGTCACACCCCTTTGAAAAAGCCCCAAAGGGAAAGGCCAAATTCGCTGATCTGGGCTGTAAGGCTCCACTGACTAGCTGCCTCTCCTGCAGCTCAGCTCACAGTGACAGTTGCCCAGTTATCGGCACTCCCAAGTCCAAACTTGCACTAGGTTTCACTTCTGGGGGTCTTTGCACAGGTTTTTCCCTTATCTCAATGCCCTTTTCCTACTGTCCTTCACACCCTGACTCAAACTTGTCTTTGATATAGTCCTTCCCTTGAGTAGGCCAACTAGGACAGGGTGCCCTGGGACAGGTCCCACCTCTCACTCCACTCCAACCCTCCCCCAATGCTCAGCTTACTAGTTCCTGGCCAGGAGAAGTGCCAGGCAGGAGAAAGTCTTGTTATAATTCATATGTCTGGGGGTGACTTTCTGTCATCTGCAAAGGCTAGGAGGACTGCGTTGCTCCTGCCCCAGGAGGAGCCCTCTCCTCCGCCCCATGGGAACCTCCCTGGGGATTTAGTCACCTTCCTGTACGCCACCTTCCTGCTACTGGTAGCTCAATTTCTTTCTCTCCAGAAACACCTCTCATCTAAAATTGTACTCAGCTAGAGTGACCTCCCCTCACTTCAGACTGGGAGTTACAAGGAACTTCCCATCTTGGTTCTTCCGTCCTGCCAGTACTAAGTAGTTCACAAGTGTTTGTTAAGTGGATGAATGGTCCTGAGGTTGTGGGGGGTCAAGTTGAATGTCAAACTAACCATGCAAGGGGCAGAATTATCCAATTCAGTTGTGGCTGAAGCTCCAGGGTCCCTGACTGGGGGCAGGGAAGGAAGGTGGGGTTCTCAGTTGTCTCTGGTTGATACTCAGGAAGCTGAGCCAAGTTGCCATCCCCGGAAGGCTGACCTGCTAAGGCTTTCTCCTTGGACTGCTCCTTGCTTCCAAATTTCCGTGGCTTAGGATTTGTCTCCCCCCATACTTTCTCTCAGCACACTCTCCTGTAGTCTCATCCAGGCAGCCTAAAGCAACCCCACCCAAACCCCCAACACACACAGTCCTGAATTGGCCATGGCAAGATGGAAGGGAAGGGATGAGGAAAGGCCAATTTACAGAGCACTTTCATTGTGCCAGACATAGTTACACTGGATTTCCTAGCCCCCCAGATCCTGCCCTTCACCCTTCGAGCTACACAATCCCCATCCAGCTGTAGTCATTGTCCAGGCCAGGAGAGTAGACCTGGAGCCTCCAGGTACCTTGAGGCTCAGACCCCAGCTCTGGGGCCCATTCTTACTGGAGGGCAGAAGGTCTTCAGAACTCCAGTCTCAGTGCTCAGAGAGAAAGAGAGAAAGTGGGAGGAGGAGGCCCTGCTTCGAGGCTAACAGCCTGAACCTGACTCTGGGAACTACCACCCCTACTCTGGGCCCAGAGCACCTTGCCCACCTTGTAGCTGGAGAAGCCCCGGCTGAGAAGGAAGGTGGTGCCAGGTGCTAGTTCCTCCTACCAGCCCATCCCCTGCATGTATCTGGGCCAGGGCTTGAGAAATTCCCAGAGCTTGGCCCTGGGGCCCTTCCCACATTCCTTCATTCCTCAGACATGAATCAGGCCCCTTCCCTGTTCTGGGAACATACAACACACAAACCTGTGTTCTAGGAGCTCCATCCAAGAATGGAGACCACCAGGTAAACATGATCCCAATCAACCTGCTCAAGGCTGCACTGAAGTTTGCCAGCCTGGGGTTGGGCAGGGTTGGGTGGAGGGCCCAGGAGTGGGGAGAGAAGAGTCATTCTACATCGAGGCTACAATCCAGAGAGGCCGTGGTCCAGGTGTCCCAGGCTAGATGGCGGAATGCTTGTTTCCATGGAAATGCTACACACACACACACACACACACACACACACACACACACACACAGGGCTTGGTTATGTAAAGCTGCCATTAGGCTGCAGAGAATTCACCAGCTAAAAGAGACTGAGCAGAGGGTAGCATGGCATCTGACCTGCCATCCAGGAAGCTGTCTCTGTGAAATTTTGATTCTGGCTCCTAATAACCAAATCACAAACACAGTTTGGGAACATATTGTCATCTGGAAGGAGCTGGACTGCCGTAGCACTCAGACAGAGCCCAGCCACCCACCTGTGGGTCTCCGGACGACTTCTTTTAGCTCCTGCACTTACTGACTAGTCACCCCACTACCCCCCACAGCTATGATTTCCCGGCCTCTCCGTGTGCCTGCAGTGAGTATATGTGTGGTGTGCATGTTTGTGTGCGGGTACATGTGGGTGCGCACACATGAAACAGGCAGTCATCTCTCTCCTGGGGCAGAGATGGGGTCTGCAGAACTGATGGTGATCACGTGGTTGGGTCACGTGGACTCAGCCCAACCTCTCTCCTGAGGATTATGTTGCTCCCTTCTGGTGCAGTCAGGCCCTCACTTCATCCTTAACCTGATACTGTGGTTGCAGCGAAGGGCCCACAGTCACATGAGCCTGGGTTAGAACTGTGACCTTGGGTATGTCACTTGATGGTGCAGTTCTTGACTTCCTCATCTTCAGGGGCTCTGGTGAAGATTTAACAAAGAGTCTGGAAGGAGCCCTTGGCTGAGTAACCAGCACCTAGTAGATGTTCCATAAATGACAGCATTTGTTACTTCGTTGCTATATTATGACCTACCCGTTCTGTTCCTCCCATACTGCTTCTCTTCATAATGGGGGTGCCCCTCATCCTCAGTCCAAAGCCAAAATTCCAAAGCCAAAATCCCTTCTGTAACCCAGGCCACCATCATCTCCTAGTTACGATAGGCGTCTCCCCAGTTCCCCTGTCCAGCTCCCTTCCAATCTATTCTTCACACAATATTCTTGAATAGACAATATTTAAGAATAGACACAATCTATTCTTGTGTCAGAGTGTGGTGCTCTCTAACACAAATTCAGGTGGGTCCCAGCTAAACTACCCTGCTTATTAGTCCCTTTCATATCCACACCTCAATCTATCTGTCCCAGTCTCCCTCTCCTCTGCCTCATCCCTAACTCCCTGATGCTCCCACCATACAGAATCACTGCTTCTGAACCTGCCAAGTGCATTTTTCATGTGCAGTTCCCTATACTGTTTCTCTCACTCACATCTGCTTGGCGGGTTCGCATTCAGCCTTCCAGGCCAGTGAGAGGCCATTCCTTCTGGGAAGACTTCCCTGGTCCCCCAGAGGGCACTGGCTACTTCCTTCTCCACGAGCCTGGTACACTCCACCCTGGCTTGTGCCTCACTCTGTGTGCTCACTTTACGTATCTAGCTGTTGCCCTCTTAGACTGTGCATCTGTGTGCACGGTCACACCTTACTCTGTGCCAGAACTCTCACAGGTCTTCAGTGCTATTACGGGACAGCTTCTGCCCCTCTGGCCACTCTGCCTAGTAAGCAACTATACAAGGCCATTTGGCCTCCAACACATTAACCAGTTTTCCTCAAATGACAAAAGCATCCTCTTCTATGCTTCGGAGGGAGACATTTGCCCAGCCTGCACCTTGGGTCTGTCCCATTCTGGTTTTCTATCAGCTTTTCTTGGGACTCCTGCAGGGCCCTGTGGGCATCCCCACCCCCCTCCAGAGGAGAGGGTGGGGCCTTTGGTTCCAGGAAATCAGATTAGTCAAGCCGCATATTCCCCTGGCAGCTGTGAGAACAGGTTTTCCCCAAACCATGGGACCTACTGCAAGGTCATCAATATCAACAAATATTTACTCTGCACATGGCTTTGTGCTTGCCATGTGGAGAGACAATGGGGCATGCAGCAGTGGAACATCGACTTCAAGGCTGGGTTAAGACAGTTATGAGGGCAGGTCCTGACTCTAATACTTGGTTGCTAAACTCCCAAGCCTCAGTTTTCATGGCTGTCAAATGGGGAAGATAACACATCTCAGGGAAGTATTGTGAAAATTAAATGAAAACTGATGAAATTAAAAGAGAAAATACACTTTAAATATTAAGAACAGAAGCCGGCATAAAATAGATACTCAATAAAATAAGTCCCTCACTTCCATTTAAGCCCTTTGTGGGGATACTCTGATATATAAGACTCTGTCTTTGAAAATAGCCCATAAAGCAAGGGAACAGGGAATGATAATTAAATCCTACCCCACAAACATTTAGGTAAATATTGTCTGACAAGAAAAAGAGTTTTGGGAGCAGCAAGAGACGAAGGAAAGTCTGGAAGGACTTATCACTATTACAGTGAATGAGAGCAACGAAAGATGCCAAAGACATGGGAAAGAGAGATGAATATGGGAAGGGGTGGGCCCTGATTTGAAGGCCACTTTTTATTTAGAAGCCTTCTTTCTTCCCTCCCTTCCTCCCTCCTCCTTCCCTCCCTCCTCCTTCCCTCCCTCCTCCGTCCCTCCCGCCAACAACATAGCAATCTAGAAAAGGTCTTTCTCTGTCCCTCTCAGCTTCTGCTGCCACTGTGGGGTTTTTGACCCCTCAGGGCAGGAGGTGAGAACTTCACTCTGCCATCCTTTGACCTTGCAGTTCTCCCACATAGATTCAAGCCCAGGGAAGGACCTGTCTGGGCAGAATCATTCACTAGACCCTAAACACAATATGAATTCTCACTTTCATGTCCTTGTTCACAGTGTTTCTTCTCCTTCTCCTTCCTTCTCCTTCTATCTCCCCATCCACCTCTCCCTCTAGTTCCCCTTTTCACTCTCCTTGATTATTTAGTGAACTATTTCTATAAGATCTCCTTCAAATATTCTTTTATTTTTCCTGACCAACCCTCACCTAATTCAGTAGAATTAGAAGCCCTCTTTCCCAGTGTTCCTGTAACTTGCTCTACATACCTCACTGGGGCATTAATTGCATTATGGTACTTGTGTCAGATACCCCACCAGGTTGAGAGAGCTCTGGGGATCTATGCCTGGCACCTAGTAGGTACTCAATAAACAGGGCACCTGGAAGGCTTTCTCCCTTGCTTCCTCTGACTGTGGAGCACAGCATCTGTCACTCTGCCTAGGACTGCACATGAAGCCTGTGCTGACCTCCCAGGAATCCCAAGCCTTTAACACAGTCAGTCATGCTCCTTCCACCCTGAACACCAGCCCTCCAAGGGTGTACCCCAAGTCTTCCTGTTGATTTCCTGCAACCTGACCCTCAACCCCACCCTAAAGCTGGTTGGATAAGAATCCAAGCAAGTGTCCCGGGTACCTGGAAAGGGCTGAGCCAGGGGAGCTTGGGAGGAGAATGAATGTCCTAATGACGGCAGGCCGGAGATGCACGCAGGGCCCTGAGAGAAAAGGCAAGCAGTTGTATTTGGCGACTGGGGCTGGGCCCAGGGCGGGTGGAGAGGAGGATTAATTTTATGTGATTAATTTTCTGTGTCATACTGGCTGGACCATGGGGTGTTCAGATATTTGGCCACACATTATTCTTGGTATGCCTATGAGGGTGTTTCTGAAAGAGATTGACATTCATATTGGTAGGCTGAGTAAAGCAGATGGCCCTCCACTGTGGCTGGGCCTCAGCCAATGCACGGAAGACCAGAGCAAAACAAAATGACTGAGGACACTTTGCCTGCCTGATGGGATGATAGTGGGCATTGTTTTATTCAGGCTTCAGACCTGGAGCGAAACATCAACTGTTCTTAAGTCTCAAGCCCATTGGCTTCCAGATTGGAACTTACACCATCAGCTCTCCTGGGTCTCCAGCTTGGGACTTTTCAGCTTCTGTAACCACATGAACAATTCCTTATACTCATCCTCTCTCTATCTATGTGGGTGGATGGATGAATGGATGGAGAAACAGATGCATATACATGGATAGCTAGCTAGATAGCTAAATACCTCACACTTATTTGGATATATTATAGTTTTGGGCATGATCACATCCGTGCCCTCTAGTCATTGCCAAAGTTCTCTGGGATGCAAAACAGGGATCACCAGTCTCAGTTGCTAGCAAATGGGGTCCAAAGAGTACCTAGAGACAGTCCTGGCAGCAGGGGCCCTGTCTCCTTGATTCCCTGGAGGAATCAAGGCCGGATGCTTCCCTAGGCCCAGGAGCCTGCAGCTCCCCTGAATACACACATCCTCTGCACATGTTCAGCGAACACCTCCTAGAAATGAGGCTTTCCTCTGGGACTTAAGAGTCCAGCAGTGCACACACGCATGGATAGAAATCCCTGTCTTTGGAGAGCTTACATTCTAGAACAAAGACACAGACAATAAGAAGGAACACAATAAATAATTGAGTTACATAACATGTACCAAGGAAGCAAGGTTTAACAGAATAGAGGAATCAGGAATGCAGGGTGGGAGTGGGTCACGAGTTTAAAAAGGGGTGGTTAGAATAAGGCTCACAGAGAAGGTGGCATTTGAGCAACAACTTGAAGCATGTAATTGAGTCTTACAGCTCTTGAGGGAAAGCCTTTACAGGCAATGGAACAGCAAGGGCCATGCCTGAAGTGAAGTGGTCCAGGCATATTACTTGGGGACTTGCAGGCTGCTGCGAAAGCTATAACTCAGAGAAGTCTATTAAGGCATGGCTGTGGGCTTACCCCGAGCAGGCCTCCAATGGATACCACTCTTCCCGGAGAGCACCCCTTGCTTGGATAGGCTCGGGGAGAGTCAGGGGATGCCTGACAAAGGGGACAGCAGGTGAAGAAGAGGCAGGGAGAGATTTTCCTTGATTACCATCCTCCTCAGCTTCAACAAGATGCCCTCAGATCCTACCTGTGTCACCCTTATGAGCCTGAATTTGGAGCTGGGTTCCAGAACTTCCCAGACCCTTTGTGGTGGGGATGAAACTGGGCAGGTCTTGAGCCTCCTATGGGGAACCTTCAATGCCAAGTCAGATAGACTCAGCTCCTGTGGGGCAGAGGGATGAGTGTGCAGGAGCAGCTCCCTCTCTGGGAAATGGTGGGGAGTCAACCAGGTAATGAGCAGGAAAGCACTCCAGGTAGACTGTAGAGTGTTGAACGCCCCCACCCCAGCTGGCTTTCAGCATCTCCACTCAGCCTCTCTAGGGAGGCACGGGCTCCGCTTTGCCTCCACTACACACTGACAGATGTAAGGAGCAGATCAGCTCCCGCAGCCTAGATGAAGTCGCAGTCAGCAGCCTAATTTTAGACTAAGCATCTGCTCTTCCGCCCCAGAGAACTCAGCTCTGTCTGGGATTCGCTCTGTCTGGAATTGCCAGAGAAACAAATCCTGCTCTCTGGGCACAGACACTGGTGGGTCCAGATCAGAACAGACTAATGGGGCCCTGTCATCAGGGGTGCCCCCAGGAGCCATGACAGGACCTCCTTGTCCCCCTCACTGTCTCCCATCTCAACCTCAATCGCCAAACATTCCTGTGGGCACCATCTTGGATCTACACGCTGCCTTCCCAGAAAGCTGGTGGACTGAATGAGGCTGATCCTCCACCAGAACAATGACCTCCAGGAGAGGATGACTCAGCCATCCCCATCCCTGCAGCTCCCAGCAAGGCCCCAAGCACTCATCCTAGACAAATACAACGCAAGGCCACATTTTTACAAATCTTCTTCAGAAAGGAGTTGACTTTTGAGTTGGCCTTTGAAGAGTGGTAGGGGGTTATCAGTGGAAAAGACAAGAAAAGGCCACCAATGCAGGGGAGACGGATGAAGACACAAACATTTAAAAGAACACTGCATGTTTCAGAATGGTCCAAGTGGAAGGATGGAGGGAGACCAAGTGGGGATTCTATGTGTGTTGGGGTGGGAGGGAGAAGATCTTGGACCTGAACTCCAGGCTAAGGAGCTGGACTTTGTGGCTACAGGTGGGCAAGCCTGTGGAGGGGCCTCAGGAGCATGTGCTCCGCTGGCAAAGAAGGTGGGAGGCTTTCACGGGTGACACCCAGGTCCTTCAAATTAGGGGGAGTTGCCTTTCGTGTCCCCTTCCTCCCTAGTCCGTATGGTCCCATAAGGCTCTCCCAATCTCCTGAGCACAGGTAGGTTAGGCACCAAGCGCAGGGTGTCCTCAGGGACCCACGCGCAACCTACTCCCAGCTGAGCAGGGGTCATTCACCACCCGCCCTCATGGCCACTATGATCACTGCTCCCCTCTTCCATCTCTGCTTCCCATGGGCAGGAACCCACTTTGGTTCTCTGCACTCTCACCTGGTGCTGCCATCTCAGAAAGCCTCAAGAACAACCTCACAGGCTGGTGTCTCACCTCAGCACTGTCTTGAGCACAGAGGAGGGCTTTATTTGTGGGAGGCAAACAGTATCCTCTGGGCTATGGGGTTTCTAGATTATCTTGCTGAATTCCTCTAACAATCCTTTCAGATGTTTATTTTTTTTTATTTTATTTTTTTTTTTTTACAGGTGAGGAAAATGGGGCTTGAGGAGGTAAACGGGAGATTGATCACACAACCAGGAAGTGGTGGAGCTGGGGTATGGAGTCCTCTTAGCCTGCCTTCCTCTCTCATCAGACAGGCTTGAGGGCAGGCCTTGAGCAGCTGGTGCCCAGAGCAGAGGGGATCAAGTCCTCTGACCAGCCTGGGTGGCAAGTAGGGAACCAGAAGGGAAAGAGAACTCAGTAAGGACCCTACCCTGATACCCTGAGAAAGAAGGAGTTAAAAGCTTATGTAAAGAGATTTGCAAATAGATCCCACAAAACAACATTTGGATGATTTAAGTGTTAAGGAATCAGAACCATATGGATTAAATGTCCCTGACGTTATGTATGGTTTTAAAAATTAGAAGGAAATGTACTGGGAACACACACACACACTCACACACATATGCACACATAGACATGCACACACACTATGTAAGGCCAGACAAGACCACACTTTTAGCTCTGTGGACAGCTTCTTCCAGGCTGGCCCTTCCCGGCCATGCCCCCTCCCCAGTCTCTCTCTCCCACCAAAAGGAGCTCAGCTCCCTCCCAGGTGCCCTCTCTCCACGGCCAGCCTGGACTCCCTGAGGGACCCAGCCTGAGAAGAGACTTTCCAGAACAGCAGGCCTGATGCTCCAACCACAGGCCAGTTGGAGCCAAACATCTGGGTCAGGAAGGCCCGGAGTCTCTGGGAGACTGGATGGGTGGTCTCAGGTGGAGGGACGGTGGGAATGCCAGTTTTTCCCCAAGGGGACCTTAAGATACATTAAGAGAAGGTTTGAGTAGCTTTGGGAAGCAGATGCTTTGAGGTGCAGGGCTTTCCATTCTCCCAGCTTCTCTACCTCTCTTGATTTTCCCAGCAACCATATCATCTTCACTCCACAGAAGGGGAAACTGAGGCTCAGAAGGGCTGGGTGCTCTGCGCAGCTAGCAGGCAGTGAACCACACCACAGCCTGGGTTTCCTTGTTTCCCCCCGCCCCCAGGGCTGCTCCCCTCATATCTCACTTCTTGAAGCAGACTGAAAAACCTGAGCTGAAAAAAGGAAAAAAAATCAGCTGAGTGTGTTAACTCCTCAACGTTGAAGGTTTATTGGCAGGGCGTTTTTAGGCCCCCCTCAATATCAAAAGTCAGGTCTGGTTGTGAGTCTATACTGCAGGCAGCACTGAGGCAGAGGAGGAGGGTCATGATGCTCAGACCTTCAGGAATTGCCTGGTCAAGTCCCAGAGAGAAGGGAGGACGAGAAGGACAACCACATGTGCAGAGTCATGTTGGGTGTTGGGAGCGGGGAGCTTCCCTGAACCCTCAGCCCAGCCTACGCAGGAAGGAGGGTTGCCTTTCTTCTACAGAGAAGGAGACGCAGAGGGTGCAAAGAGCCTAGATGAGGTTTCCCAGAGTGCACAGCTGCACTCCTGGCCCAGGCCCTGCCACACCAGGCCCTGCACTCTCCCTAACCCAGCTGGCGAGCACCAGTCCCCCTGAAGGGGACCTTGCTTACCCAGCAGCAAGCTTGCCAGGGGAAGTAAATGCCACACAGACAGAAGCCCAGCCGGGGTCCAGGAGGGCTGGCCCCGAGTGTGTCTTGTGTACAGTCAGGTCCTCAGCATCCAGTTCAGGGCCTGATGTTTGTTGAATGACCATTAATCAAATTACTGGGGGTGGGGAGAGAGAAAGGAGGCCTCCCTCCCCTTCTTTCTTCTCTTTCCCCCACCACTGCCATTGCTTTGTGGACACAGCAAAAGCCTCCACGCTGATGTCTTATCCTGGTGATACTTTGTCTGGTCAGTGGGATGCAGACTTCCAGTCTGTACAGAGCACCCCGTGGGGTGCTGATTTTGATCCTGGGATAGGCCAAGGACATGGCATGGAATTCTCAGGGTGGAAAGAGAAAAGAAAAAAAGGCACAGGAATTGGGACAGAAAGGAAACCATGCCCGGGCCTTTCCTGAAAGGCTACAGCACTTCTGGCCACTGTGGGTTCCTTGCCACGGCCTATTAACAGGTCCTCTTATGTCTACCTTCACCCCAGGCCGACTTGGCCACCAGCCACCAGGACGGTGTCCTTACACAGGGACAGAGCCAGTCACTTTTCTGGGGAACACCTTTCCCACATCAAATATGCTGGGGAAACACTACCACAGGTCCGATGCATCCCCACAGGTGAAAAGCCCTGAGAGGAGCTGGTGGAGGAAACAGCTCGTCTTCAATCCACACTTGGCAGAATGGAACAAAGGTGCTCCTCCCCCGCCATGGCACCCAGTTTTCAAGCACACAGGATTCTTGCAATGCTGGCGATAGGTAGCTAGAAGCCCTTCCATGGCCTTCTGCTGGCTTCTCACTTACAGCACCCATCCTCTCACGGGTATATCTGTCCCCCATGGACACCCCAAATGTTCTCTACTCCAGACTTTAATCTACATCTCCATGGACCTCTATCCTTCTTAAACCTTCTAAATGGCTTCCTGCTGCTCTTGAGAAAAAGACCACATTCCTCTGTGTGGTTCCTTCTTCAGTGGTCCTGCCTGCCTCCCCCCCCCACCCCCCGCTTCATCTTCCTCTCATTCCCCTGAAGAACAGGGGCGTTCTTTCCATCTCCTTCGCTTCTGGGCCTTTACACATGCAAAGCCATCCCAAGGTACCGCACAGACACTCTGGGAAGACAGCAGCACTGCAGATGGGCATGCACAGAGGGCGCACTCTAGTCTAGCACATGCATTCTGCACGCCTATGCAGTGACAGACACCACGGGCGATGGGAGACAGGGACGCCAGGAAGGACGCGAGAGACCTGAGCTCTCATCTTGGCTCTGTCACATGCTAGCTGTGTGATGCCAGGCTGACTTCTTAACTTCTCTGGGCTTATCTTTCCTGTTCATAAAGTGGGTTAGTGATGTTTACTGCCCAGGCTGTCAGAAGGAATGACAAGACAAGCAAACAAAAGAGATTGGCAAGGAGAGCCTTCATAAATGCTAGCCCAGCCTAGACTGTAAATCTAGTCTTTTCTAGATGGAGAGTTCCATACATAATACTTTTAAGGATTTTTCTTGGCCATAGGTAAAAGAGGAGAGGAATGTGTGAGTTGAATATTTGGTTAACATCTGGCATTGGCTGGTGCTGCCAGCTCTGCAGTGACTTGAGGTGGCTGAGGGACCTGCCACCCACCTGCTGGGCAGCCAGGTATCTCCATGGGGATGGCGGCTCCAGCTGAGCAGTGACAGGTCACCAAGGCAAGGAGTCTGATTATGGTTTCCAGATGGGCCTAAGCTACTTCCAGCCTCCCCTGGACAGCGTGGAAAGGAGAGCTCAGGACTGTGCCGAGGCTGAACTTGACCCCAAGCCCCCATCTAATTGGTCACTGGCATTATTGGCATGAGGGCAGGGTGTGTCCTTCTGTGCTGGGCTGGCTGGGAAGTTGGACAGTTTGTGCTGCCTTCCAAAGAGCAATTCTGAAAACTGCCGCTCAGAATAAATATTTTGGTTGCATTTTGCGATGTGGCTGTGGGGGAGATTTCCATTGATTGTGGTTCGCAAGGCAATTCTCCTCTGCTGTTTACTCTCTGAGAGCCCCATAGCCTGTTCCTGGCAGGCATCTGCGTCTGCTGCACTCCTGGGCCACTGGGATCTGGAAGCTCCGCTCTAGAGAGAGACTGAGTTGGCCAGTTCTTCGTGGGGCCCGGTTGTGACGGTGCATTAGGCAGCCGGCCACCAGACCCTCCCGCTCCCATTTTAACCTTGCCCTCCTTAGCCAGTCTTGGCTGAAGCTGGTGCTCGCTTAGGAGCCTCATTCCCACCAACTAGGGGAAACTGTAACTAAAGAAGCTGCTCTAAGCCAGCTTGGCATTCCTGGCAGCCGAGAGACCTGGCCTTGTCCATTTCCTCTTCCCAAGGGCGACCTCCTCTCCACCCACTAGGCTCTCCCCTGCAGTCACAACCACACAGTGGGCACTACACAGGCTGAGTGGAACCACGGTCTCCGCCCACCCCCCACCAGGCCATCACCCTCTGAAAGAAGCCCTGTCCCTACGGGTGGCGGGGACCCTGCCTCATTGTTACTGTGCCTGTGAGTACTTCACAGCCTCTTGAGGCCGCTCCCGGCTGCAAGGCTCCACACACCCAAGGTGCACTTGCTTCGTCATGCCAGCCCTCCAGCCACGAGGCCATCCCTAACCTCAAAGAGGAGGTGGGGGATGCATCTTCCAAACCATCTCATCCTAGAGTCTACTCCCTACTCCTACTGACATGGCCAGATTGCCAAAGAGCAAAGGATTAGGGGAATCAGGGTCTGGAGATCAAGACAGAGAAGTAGCAAACACAGGGTGAGGTGGTGGTGTTTCCATGCATGGAGTTAAGTGTTTGCAGTGGGGGATTCAGGGTCCAGCAAGAGGATGCTTCAGCAGGGATGGGCCATGAAGATCCTGATTAGGGGAGCTCACATCATGAACAAACATTTGGGCTTTAAGTTAAAGACCCTCGCTGTATACACAGAGGTTGGGTGGATGTTGTTCTTTCTCCCACATTTCCTCACTCTCTAAAGTCACTCCCGAGCTCCTGTGACATACTTCCAATGCTGGTGGGTCTTAGAGTTTCCACGATGGATGACTTCTGGAACCCCACCCCATCTTGTGGGTGAGGAAGCTCTGGGCCCAGGGTCACAGAGCCAGATGAAACAGTCTGGTTTCAGATTCATTTGTCAGAACCCAACTCTAAGACTCATTCATTCCATGACACGTGACTATGGCTGAACACAGAGAGGGGGAACAGGCCTGAGACTGGGCCCAGCTGTTGAGACACCCCAGTTTCCTCAGAGTTGAGAATGTCCATGGTATCAGAGGGGTCACTTTAGCCTAAGCTCCCCACTCTAATTCCTTTCTTTTCCAATTCTACTGCAAGCATGGTGCCCCATGAGTGCCAAAACAGTGGAAAGGATTTGGGGCACCAAACAATACCCAGGCCTATAATTTGCAAGTTCTCAGCCTGGTCACAGAGCCCAGATCTCTCCACTTGGCTTATAGATCTCAGGCCATATGCTGAGCTGTTTCTCCTGGAACCAAGAGCCGGGTGGTCTCAGGCCCAGGCTGGGGAGAGCACTATCCTTTCTGCTGGTGCTGGTGATATAATGTACCCTTCTACCCAGAAACTGCTTTGCACCACCTGTGTCTCATGCTGGTTGTTCACCCCTGTCCCCAAAAGCACCCCAAATTTTCTCAAATAGCATATGGAGTACAAGTCAAAAAGGACAAACCCCTTATGGAAGTTTGCCTTTTATGGAAATAATTACAGCTACCATAGCTTATTACGACATGCCAGGTCTGGCCCAGCATTCCACGAGAGTTTTAATAATCTTATGAGGTGGCATTAGTATTATTAGTATTTTTAGTATTATTATTCCCATTTTACAGATAAAGGGGAAAAAAGCTCAAAGTCTATGTTACTCCGAAGCCCTTCAAATTGTGGAGAAGTTGAGAACTGAGGTGACTCTGATGTTCTCTCTGCCGCAGGCAATAAGCACCTGCTCATGTGGCCTCAGGTGTTTGCCCATATGGCCCCTGCATTATTTCATGACACTGCACGTCCAGCATAGTCCTCTGGGCCAGTGTGGTGCAGAGTGGCCATGCCACCCCCATTCCCAGAGAGGGTCCTGATGTGATGGCAGGTGTTCCAGCGCACTGGCAGGACCTGAAGAGGGAGCTTCTGGGAGTGATCCTGTGTCTCGCGGGCTGCGAACCCCATTGTCCCAGTCCCATGATTGACAGGTCTGCTCTTCCCCACGTGGACTGGCTGCCCTGGCGTGGATGTGCTTTCTGCCTATCTGCAAATCTGGTTCATTTACAAATCTCCGCCCAGCTTACCTCTGGGAATGGTGGAGCCCTACTCAGATATATCCGTCCTCCCTCTAATGCTTTCCCAGATGACAGTGCCTGGCTATTACATAATCAAGGGATCCCAGCCCCCACCCGCCAGGCCTTAATTGGAAAGCTCTTTCCCAAGGCCTTGGGGATAAAATTTGTGCCAGCGTAGGCCCTCCTACCTCTCACCCCAGCTGTGGTCTCCCTCTCACACAGACACACCCGGGCACACATATTTACATATCCCTGCACACTGGAGCAGCTGAGGCCACAACTCTGTCCATGCCATTGGCCACGCCCAGTGGCTCACAAGCTTTGTGCTCCCTGGGAACTGTGTGTCCTGGCTCTTTCAGGCCCATTCCAACCAGGAAGTCCTCTCTGTCCACTGCCATGGGTCAGCTTAGGCCCCCACAGCACTGTGCGTCCCTCACTATGTGGCTGTGATGTGTCTCTCTGACCAGGATATGACCTCTCCAGGTAAAGGAAGAGACTTATTTGCCCTCCTCCGAGAACCCCCTGATTTGACCTGCCCCCAACTGGGCATGGGAGGCTTGAGAGAATGGACCAGCGAATTAAAGGAAAGATCTGTCTTCCCCACCCCTCAAATGCCCTATGGTTGGTGACTCAGGATGCCTTGGTGTGAAAACAGCCTTACAGACTTCCCAGAAACACCACAAAGTGTCAGCTCTAGAAAGACCTAAGAAAGCCATCTATCTGCCAGAGGGAAGCTGACGCCCAGCTGCAGACAGGTGGTGCTGAAGAATGCATGACCTGCTAATGGCAGAGTCGGGGCTCACCCTGAGCTCCCTCTGCCTCTCCTACCATCGTGCTGCCTCTGAATCTCCCTACCAGCCTCTGGATGTGCACTCAGGGTCAGCTCTGTGGAATTCACCTCATCTCAGAAATGATTCCGCCCCTTCCCAGCCCTGGGCTCAGGCTCGGCCACCAAGACACAGTCCTGGGGCTCTAGGATCTGTACAGACACATGCTCCATGAACTGCAAGGAGGGGTGAAAAGGAAATAACAGAAATGTGTGTACAGGTGCGAGGGGAGGGGTAGGAGAGGGGAGGGAAGAGTTCCTGAAAGAAGTGGCATCCAAGCTGGCTGTTGAATGAGGGTTCACAGGGAGGACTAAGTGGAAATGGGAGAGGAGGGGGAGAGGAAGTGGTGGTCCAGTTAGAGAGATATGTGCAAATAAAAGACATGGAAACATGAAATGATACAGCAGGACAGGGAACGGCACAAGCCAAGTGGTGAGACGAGCCCGCAGCAGAGGAGGGAAGCGCATGTGGAGGTTGGCGCCAAGAGCAAGGCCATGTCAGGAAGGGTCTGGAAGCCACACTGGTCCAACTGGACTCCAGCTGGTAGTAGGATTTGGAGTGCATGCACCCCCAGGCAGATGCCAGCACCACACTCCATGGTCGACGCAGGCAATCCTGGAACAACCCTCCCGAACTCCCCAGACTGCCTCCCAGCCACAGACATCCTTGCATCTTAGAGCTAAAGTGGTGATGTGCTAAAAATGGATGTGTAGAGACGAGTCCATGTTGACTTTGGAATGTGATATCCTTAGGGATACGTCTTATAAGCAGGTTGGGAATGCTGCACGGCACTAACAGCCTCTCTGGGGGCTGAGAGAATGAAAGAGGTCGGCATGACCCAGGACTGGAAGCGGCTGCGGCCGGGAGCTGGAAGGAGACCCACACTGCCACGAGGAGATCTGTGCCGGCCGTGTGTCTTCCCCAAGATCGTACCTGTGCTGAGAATCCTGGGCCAGCTGCTCGGACCCTCCCCAGGTCCCAGGTCTTAGTGAAAATTCAGGGCCATGAGTCACAGGAGGCCGTCAGAGGATGGAAGTTGGTTAGAGCAGTTTTGGGACCTGGAGACAGGCCCTGTGTGGAGGCTGCCCCTTTAGCCGTCGCCGTCCCAGCACTTGGAGGGGGCTCACCATCTGACGGTGACACTCAAGGACCCATGGAGAACCATTAAGCTGTGTGGGAGCAGACACCAGGGGTGTTTTCCTGGGGTCAGTGGCTATTAAATCCTGAACTTATCACCAGCACGGTGGTCCTTACCCCAAGCTGCCTTCCAGCAGGCACGAGGCCCTGAGTAAGTCCTTTGCCTGACTCTGGGGGTCTGTCAGGCCTCTTGTGTGACAGATGTGGAAACTGAGCCCCGGCAAGGGAAGTGGTTGACCGAGGGTCACAGGGTGAGCCGACGGCAGGGGCGACGGAGGACCCAGGGCTCCTCACTCTCCACCTCACCGCCCTGACTTCCTGGAGGTGACTCAGCGAGACAGTCGGCACAGGAAGGAAGTGGGAAAGGGAAGCCCAGCCCGCTGGATTCCAGGTCACCACGCTGTGAGTCCAGAGCCACCAACCACCTTGGCCAGACAGCTCTGCCTGTGACCTTCCAGTCCTTCCTTCCCAAGGCCACAGCTGCTGACCGTTTCCTCCAGGGTCAAGCTCACTTGGCCTCTGCAGGGTCTCCAGGGTACGTCCCTCCTGCTGGGTCACCTCCAGAGGCTTGGCGAGTGGCCTAGTCCGAGGAGCCAAAGGTTCACAAATGAGGTGGGAGGAGGCACAATTGCACCCACACACGTTTGAGAACAGGGGCTTTGCAGCCGGCATCTAGTGCTCACCATGCTGGCCAGAGGTGTTGGGGTTCACCTCCTGAGCTCAGGGAGTTTCTATGCACCTCTGCATGATGAGGTGATAATCCTACTTGGTAGGTTGCTTGTTGGACTAGATGAGATAATACAATAAAAGCTGCCTCTCGTCATCACAGAGATGGACACGCATGCTCTCATGAATTCCTCACAGACATGGTTACTCTCATGAAACAGAAATTCCTAAAGTTCAGGGAGGTGGGGGCACGCAGCTTTTGGCTGACAGAGGAGGGGCCTGTTTCTATCTGACTCCAAGGCACGTGTTTCCCACTGGTTACAGTTCCTTCTCTTCATGGTCCTACGCCTGTTGTGTGCCCCACCAGGGGCATGCCTGTGTGGGCGGGGCCTCTGTCCCTGCTCCCTGGGTTTCAGTTCCAGCTCAGCCACTTCCTGGGAGTAGAACTTGGAGTCTCTGCCATTCATACACCAGAAAATTCACACACACATACAAACACACACACACACACACACACACACACACACACACACACACACACACCCCATTCTTCTTCACTATGGAGCAGGTGAGGCTGGGGGCATGGAGCTTTGCACCTGCTGCATGAACGTGACATGTCTTGATGACTAGAGCTCCTATTGGAACTGTGACCAGCGAGTCAGGGATCCAGAAGGACCCAGCCTGTGGCTTGTCAGCCTTAGCGATCACCAGCCACCACAGCACCTGACACGGTTCCTAAGTTGCAGGCTTTCCATGTGCTGAGAACCAGCCTCTGCAAGCAGGCGGGAGGAGCTGTAGAGTCACTATAAATCTGAGCCTCATTGGATTAGAAGGTCCTTAAGTGGAGGACTGGATCGGGCCGCATGCCTTGGACAGATGGTCATCTTCCCACACCCCATCCAATGGACACCTGCTGGGTCACTGAGGGGCCAGGCTGCTTCCCCCACACCCAGCTCCAGCCTCTTAGGTCCTCTGACTCCCAGGGAGACCAGTCCTCCCTGTGGGCCTGAGGGTCACCTCAGTTGAGGCACTTATATTTCTAATTTCAACCTTGAATCCTCATTGGAACATGGTGAGGGTTTGATAAATGAGACTTACCTATTTTGTTTGTTTCTTTTGCTGGAGTCTAAGTTCCCTAAAGGCAACTTCTGTGTCATACTCATGCTTGTAAATCTCAATGATCAGTTCAGGACACCTGTGGGAGGTTTGTGGTGTGGTCCCCCCATCCAAGCACCTGCAACCTGCCTTCACACCCCCCTACTCCCTCAGGTTGGGAGTGAGTTAGGACAGTGGTTAACAGGGAGGAAATGGGCACCGACAGATTCTACTACAGGCAGAGGCACCGGCCTGTGTGTGGAAGGGGCCTGGCAGTGTGGCTGTCTGGGTGTATCTGGGGTTTGGGGTTATATTTTCAAAGAGTGAAGTCCTGGTGGACGGAGTCTCCTCCAGAAAATGAGCTGATGTTTGAGATACATTATGGGGCGGCAGTGGGGAGTGGGAATCCATCAAGAGTCCCATAAAGTTGTCTTCTCTCAGCCTTTGCTTTGCTTCTGAGGGTGCATACTTGGCTACCCCAGGACTTAGCTGACACTCTCTGGCCTAGATACTGCTGGTTCATGAGAAGTAGCTGTGGACTGGAACCCCTGACTGGATCCATACACAAAGCTGTCTTCTAGTCTGGCCAGAGCCTCTAGTCAAATTGCCTGGGGAAGGCAGTATCAAAGCCTTCCAGGAGTGGGGGTGAGGAACAAACCAAGAGCGAGAGTTTCTGGGACGAAAGAACCCATGAGCCAGCTCCCATAAGCCTCTGGTTCTGATCTGTGAAAAGGGAGAGGAACACTGGCCCTGCAGTTACTACAGGATCAGTAGGAGATATATATAGCATGGAAAAACAACTAGTTCATCACATGGAAAGAATCTACCCATTCATTCCACAAATATTATGGACCAGGCACTGGGAACAATATATAGAACAAAGGCATCTTAGATGATGGTGAGGATTATCAAGACCAGCAAAAAAGAGAAAGGGGCAGGGAAATGGAGTGGTGGCAGTAGGAGGTGTTGTCCTTTTAAATAGGAGGCCTGAAAAGGCTGAAATGAGAAGACGCATTTAGGTAAAGACCCAAAGAAGCGATGGAGTGAGCCATGAGCATATTTCTCCCAGCAAAAGAAACAGCAAGTGCAAAGGCCCTGAGGCCAAAGTTGAGGAACAGAATGGAGGTCAGAGGATATGAGATGCAAGAAGTCACCTGCCGATACATTACAAAGGCTCTGAAGGCATTTATAAGACTTCTGGCTTTTACTCAGACAGGAAACCACTGGAGGCTTTCCAGATGAGAGTTACACAACCTGACTTTTATAACTCATAAATAAACTTCAGCTACCCACCTCATGCCTCATTTAATACCCAGACCTCTAAAACTCCAGCTCATAAGTTTTCTCTTTTCTCAGATTTCTTCCAGCTTTCTAACTCTATCTTAACCAGGAAGGCCTCCTTCCCCTCTGCTAGTGCAGCTGGAAAGGGGTTTTGCAGACTATGGTTGGGAAGAAAGCGACATACAGAGAGTCTTAGGCTGGGGATCTTTCTCCCCTCCCTTGATGCTCAGAAAGCCATTACCTGGCTCAGCTGCAGCGGCACACACCTACCAGGTACAGGAGCACAAGGAAGCTGAGGACCCCGCAGACTTGCCATGTCTACTGCATGATCTGGGACAGCTCAGCACAGAACTGGGGATTTTGCTCGGGGCTCCCTCATGCTGCCATTGACTAAAAGAAGTCAACTTGTTTTAAAATAAAACAATTCCCATCTCTATCAGTGGTTCTTAACCTTTTTGGGTCACCTGTCCCTGTGAGAATCTGCTGAAAGCATGTGCTGTCTGTTCAGAAAGTGAACACAGAATAGGCACTCACTCTCCCATAATTCTAGGATTTCACCAGTCCTGAAAATTCAGTGAAAAAACCATTACCAATGCCAGTGATTTCTTAATCTGTAGCTCCAACTGAATGGGTGAATGAATGAACGGACAGCTGTAGAGTAAAGTGGCTGCAGCAGATGGAAGGATGACAGAGGATGAACAGGACAGACAAATGCAGCCGCCTCTGGGCACCAGGACTCTTCCTCATGGTTCCGGAGGTTTTCAGAGAAGCCAACTAAGAAGTAACGTGTGGTCAGCCCTAGCCTGCTGGCCTCCTCCAGACAGCCAAAGCTTGTCGCCTTAAGCTTCATCTGCTGCTCTCCTCTCTCCCTGAGTGATGAGCTTTCTTAAAAGTATCACATACTTTCCTTCCTTTCTTGAGGTGATCAGAACAAATCTACATTTTCTAGGTGACAACAGGACAACAGTGTGATTATAAATTCCGAAACGTAAAGGCGAGCAATTTCTTTTTCTTGACATATGACTGAGCCGGTTGAGGCCTGGGCTCCTATGTCAGTGCGTCCCCAGCATGGCCTCCTGGGTCCCCAGCTCTCAGCCTTCTGGACACACCCCCTGAGAAGCTGAGGTGAACTTTTACCTCACAGTCACAGCTCTGACTGTGAAGCTTTTAAATATAATCTCATTTTCACCAATCCCAACTGATGTCATCATACAGAGAGAGCCTCAGGCGTAGGCGGGGTGGGGAGGGGGTCTCTGCCCGAAGGTTCAATGGCCTCAACATTCTCCTGAGAGAGCAAACCCCCAGCAAAGCCTTGGCTCTGGGCCTCTCCTGCCTCTTCTCTTACCCTTCTGTCTCCCCAGTGCCACACTGGCAAACCAGAGCTGGGAGTTCCCCAAACAGCTGCTGTTTGCCCCCCCCCCCAACCCCTTTGCATGGACAGTGCCTACCAGCTGGAACAGAGGCCACCACCTGCTTGTCTCACAGAAAGCACTTGTGTCTCTGCCCAAGGCTCCCCTCCAGCCTCCTTCCTCCGCCCGCCCCGTGCCCTCACCTCAATCCCAGCGCTATTACACCGCACCCCGACTTCAGCCCTTGTGACACTGTCTTCCAATTTCAGCACTTAGATGAAATCTCCAACTTCAGTATTTATTACAATGGGTTTTGACTTAATTTTGAATCATTTTTGGGGAAATAAAGCTAGAGTTTAGATAAATACCCTCACGATTATTTATTTACATGTTCATTTCGTGGCTTGTGTCCAATCGGTATTTCCCCAGCAAACAGGACAAGAAGCAACTGTTTCCTTTGTTCTCTCTTTGCCTTCACAGGTGAATTGCCTGTTGTAACCGCACCCCCTGGCTCTTGGGGTCCTGCCCTTCACTGACCTCGAAGGGCTTCTACTCATAATCTGCCAGGCACCTGCCAGAACTGCATGTAAACCCTGAGCACCGAGAGACTCTTGCAGGAGTGAGCTCAGCCACTGTCTTATGTTTGGGAGGTTCTTCCTCAAGTTATGGCTGCCCTGGTGTAGTTGTACTTTCTGGGATCCAGTGGGTGAGGTCACTGGATGGGAAAACTCCTTCAGTGAGTTGCCATAGTAACCACGACTTTCAATTTCATGCAAGAGAGTCCCTGAGAGGAACACACACCAAGGGCTGGGGGAGGAGGAGTAGGAATCAGTCAAAAGCCTCCCAACATTGTCCTCCCGTACCCTTTTCTTTGCTTCTTGCTGGTTTACATGCTCAAGGTAGATGCCATTATGTGTGGGCATCTGAGTAGAAGCTGCTTAAAATAGCTACCCAACTATTTAAGGGAGCAGTTGAATATGCATGAAGCTATTTTAGAAAAGATGTCCCTGGCCCAGCCAATGCAAACCCCATCCTTTCCCTTGGAAATGCCAAGAGAAGCTGAATGGGACCTTTCTTAGTCTCTCCCACTGGGGTGGGGGCTTTTCAGAAGCCACGGAAACAACACCCTGACTAAGGTTGTTCTTGCGGGCCTGTCAGCTCTGCCTCCTGATCCTGTGGTCACAGAGGCTCCTGGCCAGGCAGCTCAGCCCTCCGAGTCCTCTGGAGTCGAGGCAGCCTTCAACAACAACTGGGCTGCGATTCAGCACACACCTCTGGGGGTGTCAGGCTCTTAAGTATTCCCATTTGTTTGTTCATTTACTCATGCAACACATTTTTACTGATAGATAATATGTGTGAGGGATGTGTTGGGTACTGGGGATTCAAAGATTTCCAAGACAAGTTCATTAGAGGGGACAGACAAGTGAGAAGAGAAAATGGCTAACCAGTTCCCAGATTGAGGGAGGAGCAGGAGAAGGCATCTTCATTTCTCCCTGATGGCTTGAGAAAAGGGATAACTCTTGAGTTGCGGCCTGGTGCATGAGCAGAAGTTCCTCAAGACTGAGAAGGCATGGTTGGTCAAGGAGAAAGGGGGAGTTGAGTGTGGCTGGGGCTGGGATGTCCAGTTGGGAGGGAGGGTATGCCCTTGAGGAGGTAAGGAGGTGAGGAAGGAAGGGGAGCCAGACTGTGGGAGCCGCTGAGCCCTCAGGCCATGTTGGAAGGCCTCCCCCTGCACAGTGCTGGTATCTCCTTTTCGCTGCCCTCAATCAACCCCAGAGTAACTTGAGGCAAGGGTCTGGTTCTCCTGGGTACCTCTGCAACTCAGTTGCAGGCAAGGCCCCGAGTGGCTACTCACAAAACATTGGCTAAAAGCATGGATTCTGGAGCCAGCCCAGCTGGGTTCAAATCTGGACTCTGTCTTCTACTAGCTGTGACCATGGGCAAGTTATCTGCTGCCCTTTGTCTCCATTTTCTCCCTGGTAAAATGGAGGTGATAATAGTACCTATCTCTTTCAATGAGGAATCATGGCTTAATATACGTAAAAGACTTAGCAGTCTGTGTGGCCAAGAGTACACAAAATAGACAGTATTATCTGTTTTTATTAATCTGGCGAGTTTGACTTTTATTTTGACAATGGAACGTTATCTGTGACAAGTTTCAAAGTAAAACTAATTTGATTACTTTGATTTTATTCATGTGTGTCCATTATAGGAAGTTCAAGCACTACAAGAACAGGAGGAAGGAGGGGGGTGGTAGTAAAACACCTCAATCCTGACCCTTAGGCGAACTGTCATGAACAGACCATCTTTAAAGATCCAGTCAGTCCTCATTATTCCTGGTCTCGATTTGCATATTCACCTACTTACTAAAATCAGTGCTCATGAAGCCTTTGTGTTCTTTTGCACACTTTCACAAAACCACAGAAAGTCTGAGCCCCCTGACCAGCGCGTTCCCAGCAGAGGTGGTTGCAACTCCCCTATGTAAAGTAGCGCCTTTGCACAGTCCATTTGTACCAGGGCTTTGCACTTTCATGCTGTCGGTGGTGTGGCTGTGATGTTCTTTACAGAAAAAACACATGCGTTAGATAAGCTATCTTCAGGCAAGTGTGACAGGAGTAACAGGTCACAAGTTCACTGTTAATGACGATAGTCATTAAATAAGGTGGTTTTGACAGAGACACACATAAAACAAGGTCATGTATTGATGACAAGACTGTCACACCCAGGGACTCATCGGAACCTAATGCTTCATTTCCCTTGCGAGCAAAGGCCCAGCATTTACTGATTGCATGTTTGTGGGAACTTTATGGAACATAACTACTGTGACTAACAAAAATCAACTCTACTTTTCTAGATACACAGGTCCATATTTTTTTGCAATTTGGGACTTAATTATCACTCTTGGCCTCCTTTAAAAAAAATCACATCTGTCAAAGGCATCTTCCCGTGTCCATAAATACGGATCCACAGAAGGCTGCCTCCAGGTGAGCTTCTCTTCAGCCATTAACTAGAAGTCTCCTACTAATGGGTAGGATGGCTTTGTTATACATTATTTGCTATTATAAACAATCCTATGATGAACATCCTTACTAGAAATAATAAACTGGCTAACGTGTGGTCAGAATTTACTACAAGTCCAGGCAGGTAAGAGTTTTATATTGATAAGTACCATCTTACTGAAACCTCCTAACAAGCCTATGAAGATGGTATTATCATTATGCCCATTTGTAGATGAGACTGATGCTCAGAGATGTTAAGTAACTGTTCTGGGGTCACACAGCTTAAAATCAGAACTCTCTGATTTTAAGTAGTTATATTCCATAAAGTCCCCACAAACTTGCAATCAGTAAGTAATCTGGTATCTCAGTCTTCACCAATGTGCTCGCCTGCCTTCACACACGCACGCACACACGCACGCACACTTCCAGACGCTTTTTGATCATTTCCTTAGGAGACCTGTCTAGAAGTGGACTACTGATTTGAAGAGTACCACATGGCTGGAACCCCTCCCCTAGACTCCGCCCACCACTGAGCAGCCCAGGCATCTCTTGGGGAGTTTCTCCAGGCCTTGAGAGTCCAGGGGGAGAAGGAATACACACAGGCATTCACTGTGTGCCTGCTGCTCTGCTAGACTCTTTGAAGAACCATTTCTGAAAGATACAACTGAAAGATTGGTATCACCGGCCCCGATGAGGAAAGCGAGGCTCAGAGAGATGGAGCCCATGCTCGTAGGTGGCAGGACCTGCAGGAGCTGAGGCCACGGGACCCAGATGGCCTTGCCTCCCCCAGGAAGATATCCGGAGCAGACGCCGGGAGGCCGAGGGGCTGTGACCCAGGGAGGAGTCCTCCATGGCATCAGAGTTTGGGTCTTACCCTCAATAAGCCAAGGGAGAACCTAGAGAACTATCCTTGCCCTAGAGTGGCATGCGGTGCCTCTGAATTGTTCCTGAAGAGCATCAGACTCAGGTCAAAGAGCCACTGTCAGGGCTGGAACATACTACACAGGCCATATTGCGGCATGGCTGTGGGGCAGGCTGAGATGAGGGAGGTGGGCGATTGGCCATGGGGGGAGGGCAGGCCTCCAGCACACACCTGGGGACGCCCTTCCGTTCCTTCTTCTCGGGCTGCCCAGGCCGGAGTTTCTTGTCTTGGCCCTGCGGGCCTCTTCTGGGACTCCAGCCCAGCAGCCACTCCCTTATTGGGCTATTAGCTGCTGGGCAGGCCTCAGCTTATTTCTAAGCCTGGATTAAACTCCAGTTTCTCATGAAGGGTTTGGGGATGGCGGGTCACATGTTTACTGGGCTTGACACTGTGTGTGACCCTGCAAAGACACCAGGGACAGACATGAGCTGCCCAGGGACCTGCTGCCCCATGGAGCTCCATTCTGGTCAACAAGCAGATCTGAAGGAAAACTTCCCAACCCTACTTAGGTGCCACGATAGCGATATCAAAGTGTGGGGGATGCCGGGGTGCAAGCCGGCAGCAGGTGTAGGAGTTGGATGTCAGACCGAGATGTTGGGCTTCACTGGGGAGCAAAGGGAGGCTTACTGCATTTTGAAGCAAGAGTCACCCAGAACCAGATTAGTGCTTTACAAACAGTCCAACTCGATATATTTATTTTTAATAAACATGGATGACTTTTAAGGTGAAAATTAAAGTATCTGCATCCTGGAAAAATAATGCCAAATGTCAGGAAACAGAGCAGATGGACAGGATCCGGGTTGAATCGTACCTTTACGGTGCTGATGAGTGGAAAGAGCCCTGGACTTGGAGTGACAGCCCCGTGTTCATGCTCAATTCCTCCCACCGACTTGCCAGGTGGCCTCGAGAAAGTTACTTCGTCATCTCGACTCAGGTCCCTCGCCTGTGAAATGGGAATACTGTCACCAAGTCATAGGACTGGTCTCAGGGTAAAACGGGATGCCAAAGGGATCAGACATCTGTACACACGGACAACGGGAAGCGTTAAGGGGAAGCTCCAGGGGGTGCCCTCTACGCCCCACCGCCTGCGGCACAGGCACAGACCAGCACATTCTCGGAAAGTCTCCCTCAGCTGCTCCAGCTCAAATCAAAGTCTGTCCTGTAAAAACACAGCCCTGTCCAGAGACATGAGCACCCATGTGTTTGGTGGGCCACCTGCCCGGGGTGCAGCCTGCTAGGTTGTGAACGTGAACCACGGCCCCTTCCTGGTGGCAGAAGGAACAGGGCTTCAGCTTGTTTTCCAACAGCAGAGCACTGGCTGGCAACGAGGAACATTTCAAGGTGGGACGCATCTTCCTGCACCATTGGCAGCTGTCTACATAAGGCGTCCATTATGTGCTCAGGCCCTAGGGCCAGCGGGCCTGAGAGGCTAAGCTAAAATTAGTGTAAAATGTGTACCCGCCAGAGACACAGAACATCCAAAGGTCAGATGCCTCCAGCCAGCCACCCAGGCGGGTGTGGGGCGAGGGCACAGAACAGCTGTGGTAGCAGCTGCCTCCGGTTCCTCCCGGGTACAGGGCGATGGCCCTGCCCAGAGGCCTGGCTCAAAAGCTCAGCCTGAGTTAAAAAATAGAAGGCTGAGTACAAGTCCCGATACATATTTTCTAAAAACCTGTGTATGTGCATAAAAGAGAGGTGAGAGAGAAACTCACTGAATAACAAAGAGACTCCGTCTCAAACATGGAAGTGGGTGAATTTTTTTTTTCTTTTTCTGTACTTGACAAAAATTTTCTCAGTAAAGATGCATTACTTTTGTAATGAAATCACAATGAAAGATGCTGTCAATTGTATATGTGTATGCAATATAATCTAATGTAATTCTTAAATTTATAACTATGCTCAAATCATATATTCTTATAGATACACACTGTATATGTATATACATTCATAGATATATTTGAGCATCTGGTCCATTGGGGCAGGGTAGGTGGGGAAGGTGTTCCTGGGTCTTGGGACAGGAAGGGTTGGCTGGAGAGGCTGCTATTCAATTTGCCTGGGTCCTGCCAGCCTGTAGGGCCTTGGCCCCAGCTGCAACCTGTGCTTGCTGCATCTGCTCCCACCCCCAATTTCTGCCCCAACTCTTTCAGGACCCCATTCATCCGTGCAGCTGTGTATTCACATCCACCACGTTTTTACTGAGTGCTTACTATGTGCTAGAGCAAGACAGATAATCCCAACCTGTCTGTGCCTCTAGTTGTTAAAGGGGTCAGGCTACCTGGGTTCTGGGTCAGCCCAGTGTGGACTCTGGGGTCAGATGGCCAGGGTTCAACCTGCCAAAGTCACTTCCCGGCTGTGTGTGCTTGGGCCAGTTACCCAGCATCTCTGTGCATCAATCAGTCCTCCTTTTCTGTAACTGAGGGCCCTGCAGCTCTGCCTTATAAAGCTGTTGTGCAGGTGGAGTGTGAATCCGTACACAGTTCTGGAACAGTGCCTGGGCATGGAGTAAGTGCTCACGAATCATTAGTTAGTATAATTATTCTTGTTATTACCAGCTGGCTCAGATTTCCTCAGATAGCCCAATGCCCTTGGGCTCCCCCCTCCTCTATGGCCCCATAATGCTTTGAGTACCTGCCTCCCCCAAATAAAGCATTAAAGCCATGAAGTATGGGATCTGAGGGCCTGCCCACCTCCTTCTCTGTCCTTGGGGGCATGGCCCAAGTTTAATTTATCCCTACCCCAGCCCCCAGCACCATCTTAATAATGTCCCCCCCACCCCGGATTACATCAGAGCTGCAGGTAATACTGCCCTCAACTCCAACCAAGAAAAGCCTTAGATGCGCCTGGCTGCCTGAGCACTAGCAGTTGCAGATCTGGCTTGACCCTGGAGCTCACAAATGTTGCTCTTAAACTTGAAGTCTGGCCTGGATGTGACCCTCTGAGCTGACTGAGGCTGGGTGCTGGGCTTCCCTGAAATCTGCTGTGACATGGGGCAGGTCACCAGAAACACACTCACCCCCTTCCACTGCTCCCTCCCCTGCAGAGTCTGGTGCTCTGCCTGGGGCCCTTGCCGTCCTCCTGAGGTCCTTCTGTTCTGACAAATCCCCTTGAGCCTCCCCAGCCTGCTCAGCACCCTTCTCTGGGCTCCTGTGTCACACCCCACAGACCGCGTCCCACCCTCCCTCTACATGGGCTCCTGCCGCTACTCTCATGGCACTTTGTCCTCTGTTTACATGTCCCTCCTGGAGAAGGGACCGTCATGTTCCTGTCTGGATCTCCAGGGTCCGCCTGGATCATGGGGGTGTCTGGAATGAGCTTTTCACAGGAGAGTCAAATCAGCTGGCCTGCTTTCCTGCTGGTGCACCATGCTAATTGCTCACGCCACCTCTTGAGCCCCAAACCTCATGTGCCTTTGGAGGCCACTGCTGCCCAAGCAGCCATGTGCCCCGTCAGAGGGACACAGGTTGGCAGAAGACCAACGTAGGGCCCGTCAACCATAGGCCTTCGCTGGGCCAGCCTTTCACACAGACTCCTGCTGTTTGATTCTGGAACCACCTGGGGACGTGGTATTTTAGAGATGAAGGCCAGTTGCGTGCTCCCCACTGGCCTGAAAGGGCAGCACTGGGGTACGGCTCCCAGCCCCCAAGCCTACTCTTTCTATTACACCATGAAAGTGTTTTAAGTTCTGCCAAGAGAGGAAACTGTAAAAGTACAAAATTGCAAAGTATTACCCACCACACAGAAAATGACCCTGGGGCTTGAGTCACCTTATTATTTAGAGGAGAGGACTGAAAGGGGCCTTCAGAACATCGCTGACTCCTTAAGGGCTTGGGCCAAGGGAGGCGGCCCATTGTTCTTCAGGGACAGGTGAGGAGGAGAGCTGGGCGGGGCAGGGAGGGGGGGTTCCACTGGCAAGTCAAGCAGTCCTCTCCTGGAGGGAACCCCTTGGCACAGGGTGGGGTCCAGAGTGCTTGTGCCTGTGCTGTGTGGGGAGACCTGAGGACTACCTCATGAGACTTGGGGGGGGTGTCACAGACACTTTAGCCAGGGAGTCCTACCCTGAGCCTCCCATCCAGGTTCAGTAGCTTGTGACATGACCTCCTCTCAGCTCTCAGCCTCTCTCCCAGAGCAGGAGGCCTGCAGAGCTTACTGTACCCCTTCCTTGGTTATATATAGTGCAACCTGAGTTCCTAGGTCTGCCCATCTCTCCCAGCCTCACTCTGATCTCCCTCCTCTGTGCCTACATCCTGGGCACCCCACCTTTGCCCTCGCTGGCCATTCTCCTCAGCCTAGAATGGCTTCTTCCATTTTTTACCTGGTGAACTTTTATTTACCCTTTAGAGCCCAGTTCAAGTGTCACTGCCAAATAGTCTTCCCTGAACCATCCCTATAACCACACCCAGACAGAATGGGCCCTCCTGCCTTCACAGGTTTCCTGGCCGGGGGCTTTTTGCATGTCACCTCCTCCTCAGATGGGGAGCTTCTGGAGGGCGATGACATGTGTATTCATCTCTGCCTCCATGCCCAGCACAGAGGCTAGACCACAGGGGTGACAGATATGTCCAGGTGACCAGGCTCTCCCTTAGCCTCCCTGCCCAGCATTTCACTCCCAGGGACTCTCACAGCACACTCTGGAAATGGTCCAGATACTGCCCCTGCCTCCATGGAATCTGGTGAGGTGGGGGAGACAACATGGACACCAGCCATGACATTGGGGAGGTGTTAGTGGTAAGAGAGGGAGGCACTGCATGGCGGGCACTGTGTAGACTGTGGCCAATGGGGTGGTCAGCAGAGATTCCCCAGAGAACCTAAGATCTAAGGTCCAGAGGAGCCCACTCGACTCAGGCACCACTGCTATAAATCCTGCCTGCACCACCAGAGCCCCGAGATTAGAAATGGCACAGCCGTGGGGCAGCCACTGGCTACCCAGGCAGCTCCAAATGCCGGGCAGAGGGTCTCGGCCTGCCCTCTAGCTCACTTCCTAGCTCCCTGCCCTGCAGATCCACTGATGAGCTTTGTTCTGCTCTCACCACTGCTCTGGTGAGGGCCTCACTGTCAGGTTAGCCTGTTCTCTCACCCTGCTTTGCCCCGTACCCCCTGCTGTGGACCTGCCACGCTCAGCAGCAGCAGTCTTTGCCTTTCTTATCTGGACACTGCAGCCAGAGTGACAACAGTGACATGAGAGGGCAGACACAGGGGGGACACAGGCCTGACCCCAAATGCAGACCGCGTCTACACAGCCCAGCCCGGCTCTCTACGATATGTCCATGGAGAAGAGTCCAGGTATGTGGCACACAGCTGCATGGGGTCCCACTCCTTTCCCTCAGCCCCTGGCCTTGGCCAGAGCCTGGAGAGCTGACTTCTGGCCTGCTCATTTTACTGCGTCCCTCTCCCTTACTTCTCAGACAGGGAAACAGACCTAAAAAGCAAGGTTCTCGCTAGAGATTTTCCTGAGCAGTAAAGGCAAACCTGGAGTCAGACCCGGCTCCTTGGCTTCCACCCCAGAGCGCATCTCCGATGGCACACAGGCCAGCTGCGGAAACGCACTGGGCATTTGGGAGCTTTTTCTTGAAGTCTCGGTAGAGTATGGGGCTCTACTTCCCTGCCAAGGCTGTAGTCATTCCCACCCAGTCCCTGGTCACAAACCTTCGGACTGTGGCCTTCGGACTGTGCTGAAAGTGCTCTGTGTCCTGTGGCGTGGGGAAAGAAATGGGAGTTTACCTGCCCAAAGTCAGCCACGGTCTCATGGTCGGGATGTGTCAGAGATTTCTAAGAGCCTGGAGGACTGTGTTGGAGGGAGGCCTGTGGGCAGTAGAGAAAGTGAGAATATTATACCACCACCATCTGTCAACTTTCACTGGAGTTTAAAAAATGCATCCAAAAATGGTGAGCACAGCCTTGCTGGGAGTGGCCACACAGCCAAGTCCAAGTCTCCACCCCTTTTCCTACACGGTCATCGCAGAGTCAGAGTCAGTCTCCCCCAGGGATGCAGGCACAGCCTCCTAACCCCGAGCACAGCGTTGGAGGTCGGAGCTCACCGGCCCCTGCAGAATGCCCAGGAACTCCACTTCAGCTCTGAGGCCGAGACATTTTCAAGCACTCCTGAAGGAAAACAGCCTCCCATGGGCTCCCCGAGTGCCTGTCATCACAGTGCTGACATTCTTTCTGCACTCATTCATTCATTCATGCAAGCACTCAGCAGCCATTTGGGACGCTATGAGGTGCGGGCGTCAGCCCTTATGGAGAGGAAGTCAGTAAGAGGATAGTTGAAGTTTAGCAAGAAAGTCCCTGGTAGATCCAGGACAAGTGCCACAGGCGCCCAACCCCCAGCCTGGGGGGGTTTCCTTCTCTGCGTGATCTCTTGTGTCAGATGTTGGGCAAAGCACTTTAAATAGGCCCTGAAGGATGGCGCGGTGCTTCCCATCATTTTCAGCACAAGGACTCCTTTTTTGTACCAAAACATTTGTCAAAACTCTTCCTGATGGTAACTGTACACTTAGTTTCTTTTTGCTGGGAAAACAAACAGTGTAAAAGCTCCAAGGAACATAATGCTTCACAATTAACTTGTATTTTAGCAATCAGAGCCCCACCACATGTACCTAGATAATGGTTACACATATTCATTTGACATTTTGTTTATATCTTCTGGGTTTAAGGCTATGGCCTTTTGGGGATCCATTCATTCAATATTAGTTCAATAGATATTTATGGAGCACCCCTGAATTGTCTGGCCCTAGGGCCCACGGGTTAGGGTCCCTGACATGGGGGAGAGCGGCAGATCTGCAGCGAGGCACACTCAAGCTCAGGTCTGGCTCAGCCTGGAAGTGTCCCTCTGGACAGGCCACTCAGACATTCTCCAGCTCAGAGTTCTTATGAGTAAAATGGAGATGACAATTCTGACACTGAAAAGTTGTGATGGGGATTAAATGAGACAGTAGAGAGTATCCAAGTCAGGAACTAGCACAAAACAGAAGCTCAACACACGGACACCTGAAAATTACCTTCTTCCTCATCATCACCATCAATCTCATCATCATCATCACTGCCACCATCACCATGACAACCATCATCACTATTGTGAGCCCCACTACCACCACCGCCATCGTCATGAACGTAACACCACAGCAGTGTCGCACCACCACCATCATGCCCATCATTACCCACCACGAATGTCATCATCATTACCATCGACATCACCACAACCACCACCATGAATGTCATCATTGTTAATATCAGCAGGACCTGAATATGACATCACCACTGCCATCGACAGCAGGAGCACTATTGCCATCATTACCGTCCCCACCAACAATATCCTGCTCCACCCTGAACCCCAAGAGGCTGGCCTTGACCCACTAATAGGATGCACACTAGCCTCTGCCTTATAAAGAGTTACCTGTTTCCACATCTTCTTTCTCAGGCGGATGCCCAGCACTGTAACTTCCAAGTTGTGTGAACTTGGGTGAATTACTTAACCTGCCTGCATCTGTTTCTTCATGTTTAAAATGGGGCGGTAGTTTTAGTGATTCACTCAACTGTTGTAATGATTAAATGAAATGACGTATAAAAACACAATATCTGGGCCTCCCTGGTGGCACAGCGGGTTAAGCGCAGCGCTGTGGAGCTGTCAGCAGTGGCAACGCGAGTTCGATGCCCGGCCGGGGAGATTCCCACACGGCAGAGCAGACTTCTCCTGCCTCGCCTGTTGCTCCCCTCAGCAGGGTGTTTCGGTCAATCTGCCTGTGCTTCTCCCCACTCTGTCTCTGGTGAGCCCTCTCATACCCCCACACCTCTGGCCTGCACCCCAGCTTATATGCATAAATAAATAAATCTTAAAAAAAATAAAAAATTAAAACACAATATCTAGCATATAGAAAATACTCAATAGTTTGTCATTGAGATTGTTTCTATTCTTATTATTTATCTTCCAAGCCTGTGAGCTCTGGGGGCACAGTTCATTCTACATTTATCTCAGTTGCCCCACAAATCTAGCATAAGGCCTTTCTCCCAAAAGATATTAGTAAATGTTTTCTGAAATAGTCTTGAGGTTTCACACAAAATCAGATGCAAAATAACTCAAGGAACAGGAGCTTGGGACATGGCCAAGGATGAAGATTCCCATCGGAGCCCTGAACATCTCAAACTTATCTCAAACGTGTTGCCCAGGAAGCTAGACTGCAGGCCTGCTGGGGACATTCCTTCATTCACTCAATTATTCATTCATCAAGCTGATTAAATTTTCACCCTGGTCCACTAACCAAGTTCTACACTGAACTCTTATTTCCACCTGCCACCTTATTTAGTCTCCACAAACATTCTTGGAGGCACGCAAAATAGACACGATAACCCACTTTGTAAATAAGGAAATGGAGACCCGGAGAGGCAACAAGCTCACCAAAGCACACTGCTGTCAAGCCTGGTGGGAAGCGGACCAAAGTCCCATTCGTGCCCTTGACCCCTTCCCATCGGCCCCTCGAGCTCCAGGATTTCACACTCAGTCTCACTGCTGGGCTTGCCTCTCAGCAGACAAAGCTGAATCAAAGTATTGCTGACGCCATTCCCCGCCTCAGGGAACCTCCAGAAAGACCTACAGAAGCCTCTGGTCATGAGAGTGACGTCAGAGAGGACCACTTTTGTGGGAACCTGACAGGGAGCGCTCACATGTTTGTGTTCTGAGGGGCTGGCCCCCATTCTTAAGGCTGTGCATCACCCACCCACACCCGAGGTCCCTCCTCACACCGTCTCTGAAGTATCTGCAGGCGAGGCACTGTGGCTTTCCGTGCCTTTGGCCATTTAGCACCTTTTCCCTATAGTGCCCTGCTTTGGGGGAACTACGTCTCCCACTCTTGGTGGACAGTAAATCAAGGCTTTCTGCAGTCAAGGAGGGGCCTGAGACTGAGCCAGGCAGGGCAGACACTCTCTTCTGGGCCTCTGAGTCCTCCATCTCTACAGCTATAGGACCCCCACAATTAGTTCTTGTTTTCTGCTCTCCCAAGGGATCCTGGATCCTTTTCTAGCCTGGTTCTCCATCTTTTCCACTGGTTCTATGAGATGTTCATCATTTTTCCAATTTAAATCTCTTTTGCTTCTGTTGCTTATACCAAAGAGCCATGAAGGGTTTAAGGAGGAAGAAGTCAGCTGGCTTCTTTTGCCACAAAGGACTGTGGCCAGCAGCTCTGGTACCAAATACAAACAGGAAAAGTTCAAGTTAAATATTAGGAACCTTTGTCTTTTCTCTGCAGGCCGAGGCCCGCTTTTATTGGAGCCAGCCCCTCCCCAGGCTGGAGGGTACCCAGTCTGGTAATGGTGGTTTCATTCCACTTTCCATTGACTGATTCAAGCATGGGCTTGCAACTCAGTGCTGGCCAATGGACCCATCACTCCCATTTTACAGTAAAGGAAAGCCTTCCGCAGTGCCCTGTGGAAGGGCTTCCTTGCTAGTAAAAGGAGATTCTTGGGAAAATGTTCCACTTCGGCACTGTCTACCATCACGCCTACAAATGAGACCATCTTATGACACTGGGTGAAATGATGTTGACTCGATGGTGAGTTTGGCAGAGGGGGGGTGTTGGTAGGTGTGGTGGATCGGCTGCTGGGTTATTCACCTTTGGAACTGACCTCACTCCAGGCTTCTGGCATTCATAAACCCCTAGCGCTTAAGCCACTTGTAATTAGGTTTCTCTTACTGTGGCCCAAAGCATGCTGATGCCCAGTCAGAGCTTCAGATCTGAGGATGTTACCCCAACAGCAGGCTGGGGCAATGGCATCAAGGGCTAGAGGCAGGGAGAAGCCTGGAGAAGAGAGGATCCAGAGCAGAAGGCGAACCTGTGGTGCACCCAAGCAGGGCCACTCACAGGGCGGGGGTGGGGGATGGGGGGAGGGGGCACGGGCAGCCTCTAGCTGTGGCAATCGATGAAGCGAGAAGAATGGCAGCACCATTTCCTGGCAGCCCCATGTGCCATGCCCGAAACCCCAGAGCTGGTGGGGATATGATGGTGGCCAACAGCAACTTAGGAAGCAGGTGCTCCCTGCTGGGTGCTCATCTGAGACTTCTACACAGGTTACTTTAGTGAGCCCCAAAAAGGGCTATATCAGGTAGTCATTATCATTCCTCCCATTTCATAGTGAAGGGAGCTGAAGTCCCCCTTGCTAAAGGTCACTTGGCTGGGAAGCAGCAGTGCCAACATCCCCCCTGACATCCCCGCATCAGTCCATTTCCCTGGACCCTCCTGCAGAGCTGGGCTGGATCTTCCCACTGCCTGCCCTGGACTGGCCGTGAGCCCTGTCTCCCCTTGTGAGGGCATGGCTGGGCTGGAGCGTCTAGCCTCTCTCCGTCACTGCACTCAGGCTCTGTCCTTCACAGTAGAGGTGAAGTTTGCCAGGACCCACAAGAAAAGGCAATGGTGTGTGTGTGGAGGGCGGGCAAGAAGAGATCAGAAATCAAAGCTGGCTGTTTGCAAGCACAGACGCTATAACAGCGCCCTGAGGCTGGGCCTTCTCACTCTCACTGGTGGCCGCTGGGCCTCAGCTTCAGGGCTCAAACCTCCAAGCAGCATCACCCACCATCCAGGGGAATGTAAGGGACACAGTGAAAAAGCTTGACAGCCCTGTGTTCAGATCTCAGCTCTGTCCTGGGAAGCCCCATGAGTGAGCCCGACTCTCCAAAGGGGCTAACGATGCTGATGTTGTGTGGCTTGGCGAGGACATATGAAATACCTTCACTGAGTGCCTGACCTCAGTAAGGCTGATTTCCTTGCCCACCTCTTTTCTCTGTGGCTCCTGCCTCGGTCGGTGCTGGCTGTCTCCTGATGCCAGAGATGGCCTCTGGGGGCTGAGGGCCTGGGCAGTCCTAACGATGCCCACCCCATGGCTGGCAGGGACCCGAGCACACTCGGCATGCTGGAGATAAATACAGGGTCCAGGCACCTGACTCTGAACAATGGGCTATTCTGGGTTTAATTGCTCATCAAGGGGAAGGCAGGCTCCGGGCAGTGACCAGCCCTGGAAGGTCTGGACAAGCAGTGGAGCAAACACACCAAGGTGCAGGTGCACAACCACTAGTAAACAGGTGACAAATCCTAGAATGTCACCCAGGGAGGGGGCTTAAAAAGCCACTAGTGAGAGAACCCTGCAACAGGATACAGATTGGGAAACTGAGGCCCAGGGAGGTGAGGGCTTTGTTTCACTGCTTCAACCAATGTCCATCAGGCATGGCCCCAGTGGGGCTTCATGTGCAGCCTCAGGAAACTCACAGTGAGTGTGGAGACAGATGGGGCACGTGCATCCCAGGGCAGTGCCATTGCCAGGATGCACGTGACAGATGTCAGGGCACAAAACACCACAAAGAAAAAAATACAGGAGGTAAGGGGGCAGTGGGCACCTGCCGCTGGTTGATGTTTCAGGCAGATGTCAAGTTGATGCCAATGATGACATGTTAACTTTGGCACCCGAGATGGGCAGGGCAATGAATGTTCTCTCCCCTTTTGAGCGAGGAGGAGAACAAAGGCTTCAATATGACCTGCCTCAGGGGTCACAGAGAGCCAGCAACAGAGTCAGGACCTGCCCGGGTCTCGTCTCATGGCTGGAGCCGGTTACCTGCTGGCATGGCAGCCCCTCCCCCCAGGGGGGAAGACCTGCGGAGCTCTGCTACCTGGGGGCCAGAGCCAGGCTACTTCAGCCACCATTTGGCCTCGGGCCACAGAGACTGATGGCCAGAATCTGGGTCATCCAGACACAGCCCCCGAGTCCCCCCATCTGTCACCGCCTGCCATGTCAATGGAGCCTTGGTATCAGACACACGTGGGCCATTTCTGAGCTGGGTGACCTTGACAAGTTTAGCAGAGCATCTGTGAAAACTAGAGGCTGTGCTGCTCTCACAGAGCTGTGGGAGGATCAAATAAAGTACGTCTGAAAATGCCCATAACAGTCTGTGGCCCGGAGTGGGCTTGAAAGGCACGGGCACCTTCCTTCTTGCATTGCTTCCTCCTGCCAGCACTGGCACGAAGCCCAGAGCACGCTCCGTGTTTGGGGCTCCCACAGCTCTGAGGGCACCATGTTCTCTTCCTGTGTCTGCCTGGTTCCCTATCAAGGCTGCCAGCTTCCAGAGAGCAGCCTCTGGCCCCTGGACCTATGACTCCATGCCACTGGCCGGGGCTCAGCATGGAATCGCATTCCACCTCTGCTCCAGAACCCTCCCCAATGTGCTCTCTGCCAAGAACAAGAACGACTGGACTTGAAGCATAGTGGGGTGGGGAGAACTTCAGGCTCATGTCCTCTTCCTTACCTGCCAGATGACCCTGTTTTGTAAATGAAGATAATGCCCAGTGCCCAAAGTTCTGCAAAATGTATTTAACATTATTGTGTCCATTACAGAATCACAGGTTGAGACAGGTGTTCATTCAATGTGTAGTCTGGTGCTACAATCTTCTCTACAACATCCTGCCCCTGGACATGTTCCTCTCATTGAACTCTCCAGTGACCAGGAACTTACTACCTGCTGGGCAGCCCATGCCACATTTTGACTGCTTCTGAGCATTAGAAACTTTCTGCCTGTTGTTTTAAGATCTGCCATGCTGTGCTCTGGAATGCAGAGAAATGAGTGGGTGGGGAGTGAGCCTGGGGAAGGGGGGTTCTGGGGAGAGGTGCAGGATGCTAGTGGGAGGGCTGGGAGCTGAGAGCCCCTGGAACTGACACCTCTGTTCATTGGGCCAGGGAGTGCTCCGTCTCTTGCTGCTTAGCAGCTCGAGGCTTCAGAGCCAGCCCAGCCCTTCCAGAAGACATCTTGCTGGGCTGCCTCCTGCCTGGGGCTACTCTGAGTCTGGACCACAGGGGCCCGGGTTCTTGAGCCATGATGTATGATTAATGACCGATGAGCTCACCAGCCCAAGGAGGGCGGCAATGGGGGGGAGGCAGAGGAAGGCTGGTTATGGATTTTAACCCTCTGATGTTACTGGCTGGGAATTTAACATCAATAATTCAAGGCAATGGGGAGGAGGGGGTGAGAAAAATGTGAAAGAGAGAGAGATGCTGCGGATGGAAAGGGGAAAAGGAAAGGAAGGAGTGGGGGATGGGAAGAAGAAAGGAAAAGAAGCAGAGATGCATTTACTGAGTTTGCCACATGCTACCTGCACCTTCCACAGTTCATTAAGCCTCACAGTAATCTGTAAAGCAGATCCTGTCACCCCATTGACTGGCTAACGAAACTGAGGCACAGAGAGGAAAAGTAAGGGCTCCAGGGGTGGGGGTGGGGCTATGGACCCAAGTCTGCTGATTCCAGAAGCCAGGTTCCTTCTGCACCTTGACTCTGGAGCATAGCTGGGTCAGGGAGCACAGAGGGTCCCTGCTGGCATCGGGACAGCCATTCCTGGCTCGGCTCTGGAGCTGACAGGTGACATGTGACATGTGGTGAGATGAGTTTTGAGGACTTTGTCCATGGGAGAAAAACTAGCCATTGGCCTTCTGGACAGCACCAGAACTTTGTTGCTGAAGCTGAAAAAAAATTAACTGCTATATTTAAAAGCATTGTTCGGTTGCTATGGCAACAGAGTGGCTAAGAATAATATAAAAAGAAGATGATATGCCAGGTTGTCACTGGCAACCCAATTTTAAGGGTGTGTGTATGTGTTTTAAAAATGCGGGTGGTAAGGTTCAGACTGTCTTTCCCACTCCCCCTGGCACCATCTGCCCCAGTGACATGTCCAAGATACAGTCAGGCCTGGATCTCACCTCTGCCCGGGCCAGCGAAAGCTGGTGTGTCTTGGCCCCCAGTCTATAGGTGAAGGTGACTCTCAGTTCCCTAATTGCTGTGGCATCCCCCCACTGCCTGGGCAGCTTCCCTCTGCTGTGGAACCCCAGCCGGAGGCACCTCTCAAACAGATGGCCCCAAAATAGCTTCTTCGCTTTGACCTGGGAGCTTGCAGTCACCCTAGCAGACTCCCTGGGGACCACCAGGGAAAGCAGATGGTTGAGAGAGAAATGCAGGAGACAGATTTATTGATCTGCAGCCTGGATGTCAGGCCTGGGAGGTTGGTGTGGGGCAGATGTGGGCATCGGGTGGCCCTGGCTCTCTGAGCAGCTCTGCGGAGAAGCACTAGGTCTATCTGACCTGCAGCCTGGACCCCGGTGACCTGGAGGGATTCACTGCAGGTCTGAGGAGGGACATGGTGGATGGGGCCATGGCCCCTCCCTGCACCGCCTAGTTGCTTGTCAGGGCTGAGATGGGAGTAATGGGAACAAGTGAACATCGAAAAGACAGACTGCCCACGGCAGTTAATTAACAGTCATATTTTGGAAAGAGATTTGCTATCTCTACCTTGTCACAGTCACGCAATATGGAAGCTTTGAAATCAGCCTGAGTGGGGTCCCCATACCAGCTCTATCACATTCTGCCATGGGACCCTGAGCAAGGCCCCTGGAACATCTGGGCCTCAGTCCTACCATAGGAAAAAGACAATTCCTAGGATTGTGGTTTATAAAGGGCCAGGGCTGGCACACAGAATGCCCTCTCCAGACAGTGCCATCCACCAGGAGACACCTTTACTGGAGCACTTCCCTGCAAGTTAACCCCTAGGTCATGGAGGCATCTGCACAAATAAATAAGAAGTGAGATACAGTAGGGGCGGGGCCGTCACACAGAGATGGACGGCGAGGGCCCCCATATAGGCTGCATGTGTCTGGAAGGGTCAGGGGATCCTGAAGGAAGAGGAAGGCCTAATGGAATGCGGACAGGACGGAAAGGGCAAGATGTTCCAGGGAGAGTGATGACTTCAAAGATCAGGGAGGTGGGGGAAGCTCAAGGAGAGCCTGAGAGCAGAGGTCAGGCTTGGAGGACCTTCTGGCAAAGAGGGGAGGCTGGAGCAGGGCAATGCTCAGATTTGTGTTTCAGAAAGACCCCTGTGAGCCTAGGAAGGAAGATGGTTCCACAGAGTGGCTCACAGAGGTGCTGGTACAAGTATCCAGGCCAGAGATAAAGGGGTTCAGGCTAAAGCTGGACAGGACTTTACAGTTTAAAGGGCTCATCTATGTCCATCACTTCATTTACTAGTCACAGGATGGACAGAGGGTATTGCCAGACCCAAGGTCCACCCCGTACCTGCCTACAGGGTTTTCCGCAGTTGAGAGACACCTACCATGTGCATACATAGGAGCTAGGTAACAATTCCCAAGCATCTCCTCAAAGTGGGAGCATTCAGGAGAACTGGGGTGGCAGAGGGGGTACAGAGAAAGGAGAGATATCAACAGTGGGTATGGTAAGGGAGGACTTCCTGGAAGAGGAGCATCGAAGAGCATTCTGGATCCTGGGAGAAAGCAGAGCTGGGTCACAGAGAGCTATGAACTTCACGCTGAGGGGCTGCATTCTCCTGTGGGCAATGAAGACGGACTGTGGCAGGATGGGAAGATGTGAGCAAAGCAGTTTTCGGGAGCCACGCTGGGCAGACAGCCAGTGCCATCTCCTCTCCCTTCACTCAGACACAGGACCTCCTTCCCCTGCTGAGTGCCAGCAGCAGACGCCAGACCTCAAGCAGCATATCATGGAAACGGGTACGCTGGCTCCACAACTGCTCTGACTTCCACACAACAGTCAGCTCCCCGAAGCCTCAGCATTGCTGTTTCCCTTTTGGGGACAGCTAGTTGCCTTACATCCTGCTCTCTCCCGGCACATAATTCTGGTCTTCCTTTCCTGTGGTGGAGGTTCCCAGAGCTGGGCCTCGGAGAGTGTCCGAGCTCCAGAGGCACTCAGGCTGAGTCAGCCCAGAGGCAGAGAGCTGTCCCAAGACGCTCAGCGTCTGCGGACCAGAGCTTGGCAGAGGTTTCTGAGCCAGGGCCCCTCTGTGAAGCCTGGTTTTTGCCTTTTCGCTCTCCTTCAACAAATATCATTGAGCACCCACTATGTGCCAGGTGCTATTCTAGGCACTGAATCAGACAAACTCCTGCTCTCTTGGAGTTGAAATTCTAGTTGGGAAACAGACAACAGTAAACAATGGGGAAGAGCATTTCAGGCAGAGGGAATCGCACATGCCAAGATCCGAGGCAGGAGCAAGATTCATATTTCTCTGACTTCTCCAGGGCTCTTAGGGGGGAAAAAGAGAGGCCCAGAGAGGAGGAAGGACCTGCCCAGGGTCATATTGCTGACAAGTGGTCAGGCAAGGCACAGGGTGAATTCCTTGACTGCTGGCCTAGGGTTCATCAGCCACTACATGAGCAATGGCCCACATTTCAGAGAAAGGACTCCAGACAAAGCATGGGCACTGGTTGCTGACCACAGCAGGGGGTGGGGTGGGAAACAGAGTGGTGAGTCAGTAATTCAG
The DNA here is from genome assembly GCA_004024925.1 of Scalopus aquaticus. NCBI lineage: Eukaryota > Metazoa > Chordata > Mammalia > Eulipotyphla > Talpidae > Scalopus > Scalopus aquaticus. Next base: position 78,687 of record PVIJ01003027.1, on the reverse strand, counting down.
TCAACAAACACAGACTGAGAAACTAGCACATGTCACATCCGGCTGTGCTGGGCCCTGGCACAGAGGAGAGCACATGTGGATAGAGTCCTAGGTCCTCACAGAACCCACATTCTAGTGAAAGTCAGAGAACATGGGGCCACAGGATTCTAGAGTCTCTGGTGAGAGTCTGGAAATTCCAGACTGAAAATGCTTTCATCTTGGCCTCAGAGAATTCATAATCAGTCAAGCACAGCTTTTCAGCACAGGACCACTGGCTGGGCCTTTCAGCAGCACGTGGTCCATCTTAAAGAGGGAGGAACTGAGGCTTGGGCAATGAATGTCCCACATGTGACAGCCAGTGACAGAGCCAGGGCTTTACCCCCAGGAGTCTGGGATCTTAGGCCAGTGAGATGTTTGTGGGCCGTGGGAGACCACACAGCCTCTCTGAGGCTGCGATCTGGACCTCATGCTCATTGCGGCATGGGATCTTTCTGAGCCTCAGTTCCCCACTCTGAAAAATGGGACTAATATGGCATCTGCCTCAAATAGTCCTTATAAGAGTTAAGATAACTTATGTAAAGTGCTTAGCATGGTAAATACCCCACTTGCTTGCCATTGTTATAATTGTTAGTGAAACATCAAGGACACTGCATCTCTCTTTCGAGGTGACCGAGATTGGACCCTACTGGGATCTGAACAGCTTCACTGCCCCAGCTATCAGGCTTAGTAGCCCACAGAAGGTCCTCCTGGACTGTTAGAGTGTGGAGAATAAGGGCTGTCTCACTCTCTCCTCAAAGCAGAAACATGGTGTGTGTGGTTGGCACCAAACCCTCCCTTCCCCCTTCCCAACACACATACAGAAACACACACACACACACACACACACACACACACACACGTATGGAATGCAAAGACTTGGCCAGGGCAATGGGAAACCAAAAGGAAGCAGAGGAGTTTCCAGATGATTCTGACTGGGGGGGGTCATAGCACATGTTTTAACCCTCCTCCTTGGATGGATGGAAACCTACCTTGATGGGACTAGGGCCTACCAGCAGTTGGGAAGGCAAGAGCCTGAGGCCAAGTGGGCCTGATAAAAACACACCCTTGATAAGAGACCAAGGTCAGACTAGTGGTACAGAGGGCTCAGAATGTGCTGCACAACTACAGATCCTCACTGTACAAAGGGCAGCCAGGCATCCTGGAGGTCTTCCTAGAAGAGGAGGGCTTCATTTGAGTTTTGAAGGATGGAGAAGGCTTGGCCAAATAGACTTCATTGTTCAGTATGGGATGGCATTACAAGCACAAAACACAAAGTGCAAAGCCTTGGAGTTTGGAACTCTTAGGATACAGGACAACAGTGAGGTTCCTTTGACAATTGAAGCATTTTCTAAGCAGGAAGACACAGATAGGGAGGTGGAATAAGAAGCTCTTTATGCCTCCAGTTTTCACCTTTACTTTGAGTAAACAATATTTCTTCCATTCATGTAAATAACTCATCTATCTAAAAAAATGTTAAGGCAGCCTAAGCAAGTCGTTTCTCCTTCATGTGCCTCAATTTTTCCATCTCCAAAATGTGAGTGTCCCTACATGGGAGGGAGACTGCCCCAGAGTAGCTATTCCTACTCCATGGTGCTCAGAATGGGCTGTGACAGTTTCCCTATCCCCAAAGGGAAGTCCTGAGTGTATCTGAAAGCCCTGGGGCTCCTGGGAGGACACCCACCCTCTGGGCAGAGTCAAACATCAGCGAAGAAGATGTGGGGGCCAGGAAAAAGGCTTCCCCTCCCTTCCCTTCCCTCCCCTCCCCTCCCCCTCTTCCCTCCCCTCCCTTTCCCTCCCCTCCCCTCCCCTCCCTTTCCCTTTTCCTTCAGATATTTATTGGGAATCCACTCTGCAGCAGCCCAGCCAGGGTGCAGCAGGACAGCGCCTATCTCCAGGTACTCACGGTTCTTAGGGGAGTCAAATGAACAAAAAGACAATGGCTAGGGTGAGTCCAGGAGGGATGGGGTCTCCTGGACAGACAGCCTGACGTATAGTGGGAGCAGTCAAGGAAGACTTTTCAGAAGTGGGACCTGAGTACTGAATAAGAGTCAGGAATTAGTAGGGAGGAAGGGGAGGGAGAGGGAGGGAGAGAGAGACAGCATGTGCCTGCCATTTAAAGGGAGGGAGGTTAAGCCCTGAGCTTTCTAGGAAAAGGGAACCACCATGTTTGCAAGGCCCCAGAGGCAGGGAACTGCACCATACACTCTGGGGTGGCTGTAGTGTGGAGGTGGAGAGGGAGAGAGGAAAGAGGGGGGCGAAATCCCAAGAGTCCTTGCAAGTCATTCTAAAGGAATTTGGCATTTCACCCTGGAGGCCACAGGGAGCTATTTTAAAGGATTTCATGCAGGGGTTGATGTGACCAGATTTGTGTTTTTGAAAGCTCGCTGGGTGCACAGAACACATAGGAGGGCTGAGATGGGGGCACTGGAAGCAGCAGTGGAAGATCAAGTAAGACAAGGGTGTCTGCAGTGGAGGGGGAATAAGGGGACAAACCAAGCAGATCTTGAGCCAGTAGGACCAGATTGTCCAGAATGGGGTGGGAACACAGCTTTGGAAAATGAAGCCTAAGTCTGGGGCATCCCATCCCTTCCTGGGTCCCCCCTCTGCTGTTCCCAACCATCTCCATCCTCATCCCAAATACCTAATTAGAAGCCATGGGATTCTTGGGGAACTCCGTGAAATACTAAACTTTTGGCTCCATCACATGAACTGGGAACAATTTCCCTAGCAGAAAATGAGTCCACACCATAAAATCATAACCCATATACACCCACCTACGATGGACATTTCATTTTATGGCCTGGGAGTGCTCATTAGCAGTCACGTAGCAGCAGAATCCAGGAGCTTGCGAAAAGCAGATGGGAGAAGACTAAGATTGAGATAATTTTAAGTAATAATTCCCTTACCACAAACTAGAAAGAGACAGATAGCAGTTTAGTTTAGCAGAGGAACATCTCAGCTTTCATAGCTCAGCAGGTCACACTCCTGGTCTTCTGGTCAAGGTGGGGGAGCAGCCTGACTCAGGGCTTCTTGCTGAGGAATAAGTGACGTCCCTGGAGGTGCTGGCTGTGGCTTTAGAGATGGAGCGTCACTGGCTTTCCCTACATCCTTCAAATACCACCTGCCTGCACCCAGGAATACAGCCTCTCATTTCTCATTTCACCACGGTCTCAAGGCAGCCTAAGCCTGAATCTTCCTCTCCAAGTTTTCAGGGGTGGCATCAAGCAGAGTCTCGGGGTGGGTTTTAGCGTGCCCTTCCGCCACCACCCACTGCCACCTCCCAAAATCACTTCTAATAAGCACAGTCTGTTCAGGTACTATAATAGAAAATCCATAGACTTGGTGGCTTATAAACAACAGTAATTTATTCCTGCCAATTCTGGAGACTGTCAAGTCCGAGATCAAGTTCTTGGGAGATTCGGTGTCTGGTGAGAGCACACTTGTTGATTTAGAGATGGCTGTCTTGCAGCCATGTCCCCACAGGGTGGGGGGGACAGGAGAGCTCCTGGGATCTCCTTTACAAGGGCACAGATCCCACTCATGAGGGCCCCACCCATTCGCTTCCCAAAGTCCCTACCTCCTAGCACCATCACATTGGGTCTAAGCTTCAACATGTACACTTTAGGGACACAAACATTCAGTCTATAGCATAAACATAAAGTCTAGATAAAAAGATGAATAAAAGTAGCTGCAAAATAAAAATAAGTCTTCTCTATGCTCTCGCCCCCACCAGAGGCTGCCCCAGGTCCTCCTCTGAGAACAGCAGGGCTGGTTCCCCCTGGAAGGGGCCACCTTCACCTGTCATGAATGCCTGGACCGAATGAACACAGGATGGTCTTCTCTCCCCCAGGGACTCTTGCTGCCAACCCTCGTGAACACAAGTGCTCCTCAGAGAGCACCATGCTGCGGCGGGAGCACTGAGGCCCAGAGAACAGACTTGCCTAGTTATACTCTCAGGACAGCTGGCCTCATCCAGCCTCCCCAACACTCTGAGACAGGATGGAGGCTGGGGCATCCTGCTCTGAGCTGGCATCACAGGTTGGGGGCAGGCACGGGCGAGGGGGGAAGAGTATGGGTAGTAGCAAGAGATGAAACATCAGGCATCTGGTGTCCTGTGAAGAATCGGAGGTCTGACCTCCTGCCCCAGTTCTCGCTCGCTCTCTCTCTCTCTCTCTCTCTCTCTCTCTCTCTCTCTCACACACACACACACACACACACACACACACACACACACACACATCTTGTGCAAACCTGGGCAAGCCCCTTAACCTGTGTGGTTACAGTTGGCAATTCCAGACTGTTAGCAGAGGGGGAGGGGTCACCATACAGAAACAACTCAAAGGCCTCTGGTTTAACAAATCCTGGTCTTTGATTATGGGCATGTCCATTGGATGATGAGGGCACAGTAGAAATAACTGTTTTCATCTGATCTGTAAGATGTATTTTTCCCCCGGTGATTATTTGATTTGATTTGATTTGATTCGACACTTGAGGACACACGCTGAGGGAATGGGGGCGGGGGCACTGCTGGATTTGTGATTTGTAAATGGACTGACTCCTGGTCTGCGTGAGGTCATGTTCAGGGTCTTGTTTGAGCTATAAGCACCAGCCCAGGAGACAGCTCTGTTCCTTCATGGGGAGCCCCAGGCCTGGGTCAGGCTGGGCTTGGCAGAAGTCAGTGAACCCCAGATGGCCCCTCCTGCTGAGACAGAGGACAGGTATCTCCTTAGCCTCCACGATGTCTACCAAGTCGTTCCCACCCCCCAGCAGCTCAGGAAGGGGCGGGCCAGCTGTTCGTTTCCCCAGTTTATAGAGGAGGAAACTGAGGTTCAGAGTGGTCAAGTGACTTGCCCAAAGTTCCACAGCAAGTGGATGAGAAAGGCAGAACTGAAACTCAGGACTCAACGTTTGCTACCCTCTTTGTATGAGACAACCACCCCGGGCAGGAAGGGCACCCACAATGGCACCTCTCAGGCTGTGAACAGACCAGGAGTGACTCAGAAGGGACAGAAAGGCCGCTAGGTGTCTAACCTGGCACCACCAATGAAGCTGGTGTCTTTCCTACCCTGCCACACATTTTTCCCAGTTACAAAAACAAGGGGACAGTGTTCCTTCCCAGGAAGAGCTGTCTAGAGGCAAGAGCAGAGACATGGCTTCCTGCTGAATTCCTGCTGGGGATGGGGGCCCGACATCACTGGCGTGTCTAGAACTGCCTGGGACAGCTTAGCAAGGGGCTCACTGAGAATGTCCCGATACCATCCAAAGCCCAAACTATTATCTGCTGCTGACAGCACTGTTCCCTTCCAAGAAGGATGGTGACAGTCTGATGAAAGACCGAGATACACAGGCCCCATAAACGCCGTTAACAAGCCAGCATCTGTGTGCATGGGAAGCCGGGTCAACAGTCTTCGGTCTCTTCCCCACTCTGGCCGCTGACACTTCCAGAGTCCGGGGCAAGGCCCGGCAGCCCTGGGAGACAGGACATCATCCCATCTGCAGATGAGGAGACAGTGACTCACAGCCAAGGCGACCTGTCCCAGGCCATTTTCAGACCCACCCACTATTGCTTTGGAAACTTCTCCCATATGACATAAAACATTCCATTTTGAATTTCTTCTTTGGCTGAAATGACAAAATTGTAAAAATAATTTTGCTTTTGCAATTATTTGCAGTAACTCATTAGATCAACAATCCTCTCTGACTTCCTAGCAATCGTCTGTGATCAGGACCGTTGACAAGAAACCCTGGAACCCCCAAGGGAGGGCCATTTTTATAAAAACAAAACCGAACAATCACAAATGAATATGCTAACTGAGTGTTCATTTTGAACAGAAGTTTGTATACTTTGCTTTTCACGTCTCAAACATTTTCAGTGTTGTTGGGGAAATTGGACCTGGGCTGGGCTGTGAGTGCGCTCTGGTCTCACCATGGAACCAGGGGTCCTTCTTGAGGAGGGGAAGCCTTCGGGACTCAAGGTACCTTCTCTATGTGGTAAGCGGGAACTCACCAAGCAGATCCCAGCACACAGCATGGCGTGGGAGGGGCCAGGGAATGACGTCCTTTAAGTAGCTGTTAAGAACTCCACATATTTGGTCTTGAACAAGATCGATGTGTGTCAGGGGCTTACAAGATGCCAGCAAGTTACACATCTGCTCACGCTCAGTCCCACAGTTGTCCTCTTTGGGGAATAGAGAGGGGACCGTGTCCCCTAGTTAGCAAGGGGCCATGTCAGGACTTGAACTGGGGGAGGTGGGATCCAGAGTCCAAGGCCTTAGCTACCCTGCTACACTGTCTCTCAGACTGGGCAAGAGGGATCTGGGCAAGTCTGGAGTGGCCCAAGTGCAATATCCAAACATCTGGATGACGAGGGCAGAGCGAGTAGCAGCTCTGGGGCTGGCCAAGGGTTGAGGGTGGAAGTGAAGCAGCACATCCCCGCTCCCTAGAAGGAAGAACTTTCTAGCAAGCAGAACTGTCCAACAACAGATGGGCTTCCCGGGGCAGGACCAAGCTCCTTGACGTTGACAATCTGCAAGGAAGGACAGCCGTGTGCCGGGTGTGGTGCCGGGGATTCCTGCCCTGGGCAAAGGACTGTGCTGACTCAGAGGGCACAGTTGATAATCTTCTCTTCCTCTCTTAGCCCCTTTCCACACTGACCTTGGTGGCTCAGTACAGAGGCACCAGCGGTGGTTTCTTCCTCTGGCCAGATGTGAAGACCTATTGGGGCAGGGGATGTGATCACAGATACAGGAGACAACTTAGAGGCAGATCCTGGAGACACAGAACTGGTATTTATTGAGTTTTTCTGTGTACTGAGATTTTTGAGCTCTGCAGGTGCCGTCTCATTTTCTCTCGGCGTCCTCTGAGGCTGACATTCTCACTGTCATTTCACAGGTAAGGAGACTAGGCCCAGGGGACTAGGACTTTGGGGTAGAGGCAAGGTGACAGCTCCCTTCTGTCCCTGACTTCCATCCCAGAGGGGAAACACGGCCCAGGCAAGCCAGGCCACGGGGATCCCAAGGTGGTAAGAGGGAAATAGGGGCCCCCCCAGAGCAGAAGGACAAGTGGGGGCAGGGTGGGGGGGGACACCGACAGACGGAAATGAAAGTGGCCTTGAAAAAAAAGGAACGAGGGAAGAAAAGCAGAAACTAAAACAAGTGACAAAGAAAACGAGAGTGTCCAGAGGAAGTGGCCAAGGGGTGCGGCGCCACAGAGGAATCCCCCACAGCCGGGTGTTTCCTCTCTTCTCGGAGACTAGGGGGCAGTTGAACAACTGTGCTGTCACCCCGTCACCTTGGGACGTTGGTGGAGAAGGTCTCCTCTGGCCAGCCTGGGAAGGAGCTTTGAACACAGCCCAGAGCCCCAGGCTGGAGGCTGGGTGACCGCTTCCTGCTGAGATCTTCTGGGACATTGATCAGACCTCCCTGGGCCTCAGTTTCCCCTCCATAAAATGGGTATAACTACCCAAGTCCATAATAGTGGCTGAATCAAAAGCCTGCACAGGGCAAATGGCACCCAGCCAGCCTGCCTGTGCTGAGGGATCACCCAGGAGGTAAGGGAGGGGCTGCAGGGGGCACACTCAGCATTCCTGGGGAGGTGCCAGGAGCACCTGCTGTTTTATTCCTTGAATAGACATTTATCCCACACTCACTGGTGCTTAATCACTCATACTCTGCTGACCCTGGAAATGCAAGGCTTGAGAGAGGGCCAATCTCATGCCCGGTGATGGGCTTTGCAGACAGACTCCAGCTCTGTATCCAGACTGCCCCCTTGGTCGGTGTCACCTCAGACCAGTGACTTGACCTCTCTGAGCAGCCTTCTTCACGTGTAAAGTGAGAACCAGGAGCATACATGCCTTCTAGGTTATGAGGAATCCAGGAGACTACATGTGCAAAGCATTGAACCTAGAGCCAGGCATTAGTCCATCAGCCTCAGCCCAGGTAGCACCCAGCCTGGTGGGGAGCTGGGCACTTTACAAAGGGCATAGGCAGTGTCCTAAGGACAGGTAAGCCCAAGGGCTGGGATACTTGGGATTGCCTGACTGACTCTGCCAAGGAGTCAGAACAGGTGGAGAAGGGAAGGAGGAGGGAAGAGCTCACCCAAAGGGAAGAGCGTGAGCAAAGCCCTGGGGCAGGCAGCCGGTGAAGGCTTAGAAGTAGTGGTGTTGCTGGAGCCACTAGATTTGTCCCTACAGGGTCCTGACAGTACTCAGACCAGCCCTAGAAGCCGCACAGACATGCCTCTGGGCAGGCTTCCGTTAGCCCCACTGCAAGACGGGCTTCCAGACTGGCTTCTGCAGCCAGACATTTGCCCTGGCTGTGACTGTCTCCAGATGGACTTGGGAATTCCCCCAGGGGTGGCACGGCTCTTGTGACTGGTCTGGCCTGAGATTCAAAGCCTGGAGTGAGGGCAGCTGCTGTGGTGAAGGTGTCACAAGGCACAGGCTGGGGTCACAGGGAAGGAAGGGGGTTTCTCTGCCGAGTGTCCGCTGTGCTGAAGGCCTGGTTTGCATAGACAGCAGCCGCTGCTCTGAGGCCAGGTCACCTGCCTCCATGGGGCTGCAGTCTTGCTCTCAGTCATAGCCCCCGACACCAACTGGGGGTTACCCAGGCTGCTACAGTCATGTGATCCCCCACAGCCATCCAGGAACAACCAGAAATCAGGCTCCACCACCCTCAGGGCTTCTGCTCACTTGCCCAAGCATCAGTGCTTCCATTTGTAAAATGGAGATATAACGATTGATCTCCACCTCCCAAGTGTGTGGGGATGAAAAGAGACCCCGGAAGGCTGAGAATCCACAGCGGTGACCCATTACTGGCAGCCACTTTCTCTTCTTGCCCATCTACTTCCTACATTACATTTGGGGAAATGGGCAGGCCCATTCACTGTAGATCAGTTTACTCATCTGCAAAATGGGGAAGAAAATGAACAAGCACTGGACCTCAGACAAAAAGAGGCAGTTGACAAAGCTCATGTCACTGCCCTCATCCCTGCTTCTATCTCCAGGTACAATGTGCCTCCCAGGACTCTGAACTCCTTTTCCAAACTGGTTGTTAGAAAAATGGGATAGTCATTTACCTTTTAGTCTAAATAAGTCCCCAAAGACATAAAAACTGAAATCATCTTAGAGGAATTCCAATCTCTTCCTTCCCAACTTCTTAACCATTTTACAGAAGAAAGTGAGGGAGGGAGAAAAACTGACTGGAGTCACTAGCTCACACTTAGCAGGGCTGGGCTTGAGACCGGTCTCCTGTATGGCACAGTCCTTGGGGCCTACAGCCACTGGCCCCATGACTGTCATTATTTCAATCTGACTACAAGTCAGCCAGCCCAGTATTCCATTATGCACTGAAGACCAGGAGAGAGAAGGCGTGCTCTGGTTTTTGACTTGTAATCACACCTTATGTGAGTTCCCAGTCTCCTGCTCAACTACCACTAGTCATGTACCTCACACTAACCTGGGGAAAGAGACCAAAAGGTGGGGATTGTTGTGCCTATTTTCCCAGTGAACACTAAAACCAAAAGGCCAAGAAAGGGAAAGTGACTCAGCCAAGGTCCTATAGCCAGTCAGGGGTGAGGCGGCTTCACTTAGGAAATGCAAATGTAGAGGCAGAGGACTTTTGTCTTCCCAATGAAATGCACCTACCTCCATTCCCTGGCCCCTGGGGAGACTAGCTAGCACAGTTCCTCTGGCCCATTTGGGGAAACCTTGTTTAAAGCTTCTGGAGCTGACAAGGCTCGGGTCAAAGAGACTCAGTGAGGAGGTATGAGGCAGGATGGGAGGGGAGGTTGGGGGGGGGAGCTTCAGAAGCCCACCTTGCTGTGACCTTGAACAGCATGCTTCCCTCCTGGAGCCTCAGCTTCCTGAGCTGCTCTTCAACCTGCCCTCTGGACATGTCTCAGTCTGGCATCCTCAGTCTGGTATCCCTGGTGACAGTGTTGCTGGCCTCCCCCCCCCCACCCCCCCGCTGGCTGCCTCCCCGGGGGCCCCACCCCCACCCCCGCCCCTATCAGAGATCATCCTGGGCAGAATTAGGCCTGGTGATGGTGATGCTGGGGCAGAAGGGGGGCATTGCTGGCCACCAGAGAGATGCTACAAATCCTGCAAATGAATGCACGGGGGACGCCAGAGCGTAATACATCCAAACTGTTCTCTCATGCTGTCTGCACGTTAATAATGCATGGGTAACCAGCATGGGGCCCAGAGTGAGCCTGAGGTCAGGTGGCATTAGGAGGCTTCTAATGGGTCTGATTATCTGGGGAAGGCTCCCAAGTGGGATGTGGGCAGCATGGGCGGGAAGCCAGGATTCCGGGCACTTAGACCCCATAGGTGGGAGGGTGGGGGAACAACAGGACAGAGACCAGAGTTCCATTCAGGGGATCAGAGGAAGTGAGCTGAGGCTTCCTGTGGGGTACTGAGCATGTTTTTGAAGAGGAACAAGGACCCAACCCCTGTAGATAGAACACAAAGAAATTGGGGATTCTTAGAAACTCAGGGCTGAGAGGAGCCTGTCAGAATCTTCCCTCTATGGTACCTGCCCAGTGGCCATGCAGCCAGTCCTTGTATACCCCTAGGGACAGGGAGCTCACTACTTCCGAGTATGACACTCCGGCTTCTTTAAACAAGTCTGACTGGAAAACGAATGCAGTTGTATGCAACAGCCCAGAAAGCAAGTCCGCTGGGTGTTGGTAGAATAAATGAGAAGAAGCTGACACAAGAAAGAGATCCTGGATTCTAATCTGAGGCTTCTACTCAAGCAGCTGCAGGCAACGGCCAGCTTCATGGGCTACTGCAATGGTAAAAACCCTTCTCAGAAGCCTTCAGCCCCTGGAAACCTGTAAGCTTAGGGTTCCATGCTTGGCACTCAGGGCGAGTAATACAGAAAAATTAGCACACCATGTGGCAGATGCCAAGAGGAAAGAGCCTCCAAAATGCCTCCCAGTGATCCTCATCTGTGAGTCTTCACACCCTGGGGTGTCCTCTCACACCGAACAGAACTGGCCTGTGTAGCTAAGAGGACGTCATGGAAATGATGGTGTGACTCCAAACCTCAGTCAAAACAGACAAGTGCTTCCCTCTTGCTTTCTCCTGGACTGTTCTTAGGAGGGCCAGCTGCCAAGCCATGAGTTTGCTCAAACAGCCTGCAGTGGCACCCAGGTGGGGAGGACCAAGGTCCCCACGGCATGTGAAGGGTCATCTCAGCTGGGGAGCCTCCACCCCAGCAGACTGCAGGTGGCGGCAGCCTCATGAGAAACATGGAGCCAACTGCCCAGTAAGCTGCATCTGACTTCCTTACCTGCAGACTTGCTGAACATTTTAAGTGCTAAGTTTGGGGAAACTGATTACAAGCAATAGCAAGCACATCCATTCTCACTAAGTCCTGGTCAGCAGATCCAGGACTCCGCCGGCCAAGAAAGTCTCTCTACGGGAGAGCCCAGCACCAGCCTGCGCCCTCTGGGGGCCCTCCTACCTGCAGGGGCCTGCCACTTGCCCTTGCCGAGCCTTTCTCCTGGGTGGACCAATTCCCTCCTGCAGACCCTCACGGAGCACCTGGACCAGAACACACCATCTCCCAGGGCAAGGAGCCCCCTTTCAGGCCTAGCTTCCCCTCATCAGAAGCCCCAAACGCTGAAAGTAACATGGTCCATGGACATCTTCAGAGAGCCCCACTGGGGTTAGAAGGTGCCTGGAGGGCGGGGAGGAGAAGGCCCCAGGGTATCCAGGTTTCCAGCCCCCACTGAAAACAAGAGTACCCCCAGACTACCTAGTGCCCCGAGTTAACAGGACCCAGTCCTAGGTCTGGTACAGAGCAGGTGCCTCATAAGTGTTCACAGAACAAACGAGCTGGCACTAGAAGAGCTCTGTCCTGCAAACACAAAGCAGTTCAGAGCATTCTGGAAAATAGGCAGAGGAAATGTCATGGCAATGAATTCTCATGTCAGTCCCTGATAAACCAAGACTTTTCTGCCATTGCCCCCAGGGACTCTAGTTTCTTCCTAGCTGTATCGGGCAGCAGGCCATTCTGAACTGTGCTGAGACCAAGTGATGGGGGGGGGGGGGAATGAAAACATGAGCAGAGAGAGCTGAGGGACATGTGTCCTTGGATTCTGAAACCCCAAAGCTGACAGCCAACTGCCCGATTCCAGGTACTAAGTGGCAATTACTGTAAAAAGCAAAGAGCTTGACAGCAGAGGGTGGAGATTCCACCCACGGCTTCACTCTGTGTGGCCTGAACCCCTTTTATATGCCAGGCCTTGGTACCTATGGGGAGGGTCCTCCACAGCCATCCAACCCCCCCAGAACCCAGGAGAAAGCCAAGGCCCAGCCAGGGCAGAGGCTCTCAAGGTCCCCTAAAAATTGGTCGAGTCCGTGCTGGGAGCTCACGCTTCAGCTCCTGTTCAGTTACTTGGCGAACATGGCTTGTGCCAGGCACTGGGCACCCATGAGAATTCGGCCTCACCCGGCTCTAGGAACAAGCCTGTGCCCACGGAGTCTGGGCATTGTGCGGTGAGTGATACAGGAGGGACTGGCCATGCCTACAGAGAGGAGAACTCATGAGAGGAGGGCTTGCACCGCCCAGGGAAGCAGCAGAAAAGCCCCAGGCAGGGAAGTGGCAGCTCAGGGAGTCCTCTCAGAGGACTCAGAAAGCAGAGGCCTCCCTGGCTCCTCCTTCACTTTGTCCTCTCAGCATCCTGCATGGGCCACTAGCTGGTGCTCCTTTAGGCTACTCCTCAGCTTCCCAGCCCTCACCTTTACTCTATCCAACGTTGCCCCTCTCCAACTTGACCCAGACACCTGCCCATCATGCTGCACAGGGCATCTGGCTCCTGGTGGCCACCCCACCCCCCAGCTCGCATTCTCCACTTCTGGCCCACGCTCCTCCGGACTGGTTGAGATTCAGTTTTGCCCTTTCAGCCCCACAGCTCTGTTCTCCGTGCCCTGGACCGGCGGCAGCTACCACAGCACCCTAGTAGACTTTCCAGGCAGGAGAAAGAGGCCGTCTGCCGGGCACACTCGGTCTCTCTCTGACCAGTGTGAGGCCTGCAGCCTCAGAGACCATGGCATCAGAGTCAAGCTCCACTACTCATCCTGGCTGTGTGACCTTGGCTAGCCAGTGAGCCTCTCTGGGCTCCAGTTTCTCATCTGAAAAATGTGCCCTCATGGTAGGGTTAACGTGCTGGTTGGCACGTGCACAGTGCAGGGTTTGGCACAGACAAGGCAAATGATAAGCGCTAGTTCAGTGAGTGTATAAGTGGGTTCTTGGCAAATGTTTCTAGACAACCCCCCTGTACTTGGGGCTCAGGCCAGCAGTGGTCACAGCCGACAGCCACTAAACACTTGGACGACTGACGACATGTTGCCACAGAAGGGTGGTCAGTAGGGGAGTTATGGGCCCTACTGGCGCCTCAGAAAGACCCCTGAGGCTACTTGGGTGGAGCACAACATGGGAGGGAAGAAGCAGAAGCCAAGGGGCCATGGAGGAAAAGCCACAGTGCTCCAAGGGGAAGGTGGGGGTACTGGGGGACGCTGGAGAGTGGGTGGGCAGCAGGGAATCCCCCAACCATGGACACTTAGGAGCAGAAGCAATGACAACTGGATGGGACGGGGTTGGAGGTAGGATGTCAGAGGAAGACAGGGAGGGGATAGAGGAAAATTCTTACTAACAAGGGTGTGTGCTGATGCTACTAGGGGAGTTGGAGAACATACAGGAGATGCAAATTTAAGGCTACAGCACCCTTAAAATGATGAATGAAGCATCCGGTTTTTAGAGCGTTGAGGGTGCTTACAGGGCTTTCAGAGTGAGCTGCTGTGTCTGTGGGGTACGATGTTTGTGTCACCCTAGGCACGCCTTCTCCAGGCTCAGGACATGACACGCTCTAACAGCGTCTGTGAGCAGCTTGCTGGCACGTGATCTTCAAGTATTTCATGTGCTTCATCACACGGAAGCCTCCGACAGCCCTCTGCAGCTAACTATCATCTACCTGCTTTGGCAGAGAGCCACTGTGGCGCAGTGATGGCAAGGAAGATGACCATGGGGTGGGGTGGGGCTTTTGCTTTGCTTCTGCTTTCATTTAATCCATGTGGGAAAGCGGGAGAGGGGGGGTGGGGAGTGCCCCCTAACTACGAGGAAGCTGAGTGGCAGTGGTGTGGAAGTTTGTGGCAGCACGAGGAGCTGAGCGCCCCTCACACTGGCTGGGGGCATCCTCCCAGCATCACCGCTCCGAAACAGGGGCGCCCACCACACCCACACACACCGCTTGGCTCCCCACATTAGCAACCTGCTACCGCTCTGCCTTCCTCACAAGGGGCTGGCATGCTGGGCTCTCTCTCCAACCCCGTCATTTGGGACCCAGGCATTGCCAAAGGATCAAACCCTTCTCTCCTCCGCCAACACAGGCAGCTCCGTGACAGGAGGATGGAGGAAGTCTGCGCTGCTCCCCACCACCCACATGCTATCTAAATTCACCGCCAGACAAAGCCTTCTCTTTGTCTTGGCGCCTCCCTCCCTCCCTGCCATTCATGCGCTAAGAGATTTCATTTCCAGTAAGTGGAGGCTGGAGAGGAAAGAAAGCAAGCAGGAGAGGGGGAAAAAAACATAGAAGGTGGGGGGCAGGCAACAACATTGAGTCAGGGCCAAGATTTAGCCCCATTGTCAAAGTGACAACTCATTAAAAAATGATTTGCAGGCTGTGTGGGGGAGACGCTGCCTCTGAAGAGCCACCTTGCGCGTTCAGCCGGCAGCATGCGCCAGTCCCGCCCAGGGTGTCTGGGAAGCCTTTAGGCTCCACTTCAGAAGTGACCTGCAGAACTCCAAAATTCAGATCCCACCTTGCTTTGAAGCAGGGGGTGACCAGGCTTTAGGCCTCCATGGCAACCCCATAGAGAAACAGACATCGGCCCAGTACCCAGGTCTTAGCCGGGTCCCCCAGTTCTCACAGAGCCCTTCCCTCCTGCAGAACTGAGGAAGGTGCTTCTCCTGTGGATAAGAGGACTGGCCAAGCTCCCTCAGCAGAATGGTCCCTGTTTAGCTCCCCCCGCGAAGGGGAAGCTACACCAGGAAAGGGCGAAGTCCTAGGGAGGCAAGAGAGCTGGGTCTTGCCTTCCCCGGTGGGCCAGAGGGAAGTGGGCCCACCACTCGCCCACTCCTCCCACAGGGAAACAGGGTGGCCCAGGGAACACAGGGCAATCTAAACAGGGCTGCTGAGAAAATTAGTCTCTCTGGATCTCACCATTCCCACTTGTGAGATGGGAGGGCTAAACGCCATGCCACTCTGCCATGCCCCAAATACTGTGCAAGCAGTGGCTGCTAGACACCAGGACACACAGTGCTGGCTCCTTCAGCAGATTCTCATTGATTCCTAGCCCCTGAGCTGGATGCCTGGGGTAAGACACAGAGGAGGCCACCTGAGTACCCTTTTGCGTAGCTCAGAGTCTAAAGGAAGAAAGCAGTGACCCCCGTATAATTAGGGTGTTATAATGGCCCGTCAGAAGGGTGAGTCCCTGAAGGAAGTACGGAAGGAGCAGAAGGAGTGCTGGCTCTTCTTCTGCACCGAGAGGCCAAGGAAGGACCCCTCCAGGCTCTGCCATCTCCTCTCTCAGACGCTGATGCTCACTCTCACCAGGCAGCAGGCACAAAGCGGGTCTCTCCCCACCTTTGTTTGCCCACTGAAAAGGCTGCCCCTCACAGATCACCAGCAGGGGCGCCCACTTAGAAGCACAGACTCTGGGGTCTAATGGGCATGGGTTTGGCACCTTGCTGAGCCACTTGCAAGTTATGTGGCTTCAGCCAAGCTATTTAATGTACCTCCATGTGGTTTCCTCACCTGCAAAATGGGGGGAGGGGACAGTAACCACTGGGGGGCTGTCTGGAGCATTGAGACACTGTCAGCACAGGGAGAAGCTTAGCATGGTGCCTTGGCCTGTCCTCCTGCTGCTCCCGCTGCCTGCAAGGCCCCTCATTTTTCTTGGCTGATTCCTGCCATCCTTCACTTCTCAGATGAAACTCCCATCTCTACCACGATCTTCAAGGTTCTTCCAGGTTGATGTATCTTTGTGTCCCCAAAGGGCTGACAATATAACCCTGTTGTTGAACTTAGTGTTCTGGGCTACAATGGCCCATTGGCTCATCTGTGGTCCCACTGGCCTCTGGACCCCTTAACAAGAGTCCTGTTCACACAGCTCATTTACTTTCGCATCTTCAGTTCACAGCTGAAGAAACAGAGGCTCAGAGGAGATAAATGACTTTCCAAGGTCACACAGTTACTGAAGCAGAAGGTGTGGTGGGTGGGCGGGGGACTCAGTCCTGCATCTGCTCAACAATGCATCTTAATAAAGGCCTTCCATGCCTTACCCAAGGCCTCAGTGACCATGGCGACCTCAGGCTCCTGACAAAATTGTGGAGGGAGATCTTTTTGGAAAAGGGGTTTTTTAATGGGGAATTGGCTTAAGGATTTGTGAGCTTAGGACCACAGGATACCGTGGTCCAAAAATGTAAATATATCATGTAAAATAGAGCAGGTGTCATGAGCCTGCTCTGGCACGTCCCCGGTGCCTGGTCCCATGCTGGGCCCCTTCCTAACTCTGCTCTCTACCGTGTCACTGGAGTCCCGGTGGAAGGACACAGGCAGACGGTCAGGTCTTTAGAGAAGCAGCACACTCAGGTGTCTGAACGGCCCAAGGACACAGTTGGTAACACTGAGACTCAAATTTGTCATGAGCTCTCAGGAGGCAGGATCCTCTTCCCTCCTCTCTCCCGCTCTGGCCAAGTGCTGCCAATGAATGGGATGCCCCATATGAGCTCAGAGGCCCCAGGCTTTCCCCTAAGGAGGGCTGACTTGCTCAAGATCACACAGCCAATTATCTGCCTGCACCTGGACTAGGGCATAAGCAAAGTATCACCAAGCCCAGGCCGAGACCTGTGGCTTTATGGCCAGTGGCCCTGGATTCCACATGAGGCCCTGTTGCTTATGAACTGTCCTGCCTGGGGTTGGTCAAGTCGCTTCCCTGTGCCTCAGTTTCCTCACCAGTATAATGGGGCAACAGTCTTGGCAGCCTGTGAGCTGAAGCTATAAGTACACTCCACAATCAGCCTTCCTGCCCCCCTCAGTTTCCATAAACTGGCTAAAGAGATTCCTGAAACTCCCACATCAGCACTCAGATACCCAAGAGGGTGGGTTCCAGCATCTTTTCTCCACTCGTCAGGGATATGGCTCCATGAAACCACAACATTTTGCCCAATCCATATGATACTGTGTTTGAATAATCCCAAAGCCACTGGAAGCCCGAACTCCCTCGGCCACGCACTGATGCTTGTAGAGGAAACGGGAGCTTCCGAAAACAGAACCCGCATAGATGCTCTGGCTGCTGCCGCAAAGTGTGGCAATGTCCAAGGAGCCCCCCTGCCCTGCCCGGCCTCATCTGGCCGGGGATTTCCAGGCAGCCCGGAGCAGGATTTCGACATCTTGAGCCGGCGATCATGTGCGTAGAGCGGCGGGTGGCGAGCGGGGAACTCCAGGAAACCAGGTTGTTGGAGAGAAAGCCTGGGAGCCGGAGAGCACTGGGGCTGGAGCCCAGTGAGGACAGAGGGTCCCTGTTGTCCTAGAGCAGGCGGTGGCCCAGAGAGGGAGGCCCGGCCTGGGCGGGCCACTGCCTCTAGCAGCAGAGGTGACAGTGTGACCGCCCTGTCCTGTGACTGCCACAGAGTGTTGGGCACATAGAACCCTTCACAGAGGGGAACCCTGAGGCTCAGGTAGGGCGAGCTATGTGCCTGGCTCATAGACATGGAGTCAGGGTTCCCCAAGCGCCCATCTTGGAAAGAAGGCCAGGCGTCTTCAGCCCCTCCCTCCACACTACCCGCCACCACCAAACCCACCTTATAGTTACCAAGCACTTTGCAACCAGACTCCAGTCTCATCTCCGAGGCTTACAGAGGGCCCTGGGGAGGCAGATAGGGTAACCAGGCCCACTCTACGGATGAAAAACACAAGGCTCTCAGAGGTCGTGTGGCTTGCTTGAGGCCAAGACCATCTAGTCCACCTTCCCAGTTCGCTTCAAAGACAGAACCAGCCCAAGCACAGCGGCGGGTGCTGCACCACGTTCCCACTCGAGCGTGATGCAATGTTTCCAAAGGGTTTTCACAGCCACCCCAACATCCAGTCGTGGACAGCACTTTCCCACCCACACACTGAGCAAGCGGGAAGTTGCCTGTGCTTATTTTAGAGATGAAAAAAGGGAATAAGAGAGTTAAAGTCACTTGTCTAAGGTCACATAGCTAAGACGTGGCAGATCTAGCATTCAGACCCAGGCCTTCCAGTTCCCTCATACTCTACCCCCTGAGCCAAACCGCTGCCCAGGTGATGGGACGAAGCCAAGGGCACTGGTGACCATGTGGCCCCATCCCTGTGCTCCGAGGCCCCCTGGGCCTGAGTCCCTGCCCCCAAGGCCACCCAGAAAACTGGCAGTGAGAGACCTGCCAGGAGCAGGGCCAGCACAGATGAGGGGTCAGGCCAGCAGGACACTCCCGCCTCTGCAGCACCACCTCGGCCCACGCACAGCTAATCTGGTCAACCTGGAGGAAAGAACAGACCTTGGGAAGTGCCACAAGTTCTAGAACAATGCTGCCTGCTTCTCTCCCCTGTCCTGGCAGGGTGAGCCCAGGACATTTTTGATTGCAAAGAGTAGGAAAGAAGATGAAAGTGATTAAGTACAGAGTATAGCCTGGCTCTGGGTGAGATGGCCTTTTTATTCATTTGTTCACTCTATAAATATTAATAAACAGCCGTCACCAAGCAGGCCTGGACTTGGAGCTCTCAAATTCCCTCCCTCATCAACATTCGGGAAACCCCGGCTCCGTGCCCAACACCACGCAGATGCCAAGGAGGCAGAGAGGCAGCGAAACTGGGATGTGAGCACTGTGGGAGGAGCCACAGCCCTAGTGCCAGCCCTGGGTTGGCCCCTCACCCCCGACGGTGTGAGCCAGGGCATCTCTGAGGCCTCGAGAGAGTCTACACCTGTGTCCATGAAGCAGCCCCCACTCTGGTTCCATTTGTCAGGATTTGTGATGCCTGACAGTGCGTGGCGGGAGCATCTCTGATGAAAGCAGCCAGGCCCACAAGAAGGCAGGAGGGAGCGGGGCAGCTGACCAGGAGGAGGGCTCAGTCCCTCTGTGTCCAGCCAGAGGCTGGAACTTTTCTGTCCTCTCATGAGATTCAGAGAGGCTAGGGGTAGAAGAAAGGAGCCGATTCCTGGGCACCTACCACGTGCCAGCCCTGGCCAAGCATTTTTACATGTGGTGTCCTGTTTAATTTCTTAGATAACCTGGGGAGGCAGAGACTGAGGTTCAGAGATGGAAAAGGACTTGCCCCAGATCAAACAGGACAGGTTAGAACTACGGCAGCAACACAGATCAATTTGCCTTCAAAGAACAAGTCGTCTCTTCTCTTTTCCTTCTTTGTTCTCCAGCATCTTCTCCCCTCCCTGCAGCTAAACCATGTTAGACAGAGCTAAAGGAGCAATGGAATGAGACTTAAGAAGGGGAGACTCCTGTACTTCCACCCCTGCATCCTCCTGGTGGAGTCTGGGTCCCGAGCTGTCTTTCCATGTAGGAGTTCACCCACACCCACCACCCTAACCCATCCCTACCCTCCCATCCATCCTGTTTCAGTGACTGATGTCCATAGCTGCCCTCTCTGGACTCCACAGTAGAAACAAACCAGGCTTCTCTTTAACCCCAACCTGGAATCCCTTGCCAGGCCCTGTGTCACACCACAAGATAGCACCCAATACAGGTGAGTCACACTGAGGCTGTGACCACGTGGTTCTGTTCTCTGAAGAAATGTCATCCTATTGGCCTGCTTTCCTGTGAGTGCCAGGGGAGAGGAGAGGGTTATAGCAATGGACAGCAGCTAGATCTCAGCTAGATCTCAGCTAGCTCTATAGCAATGGATCTCTAGCTAGACCACTGATGGTGTGACCTTGAGCCCTGGCTTCACCTACATGAACAGCCTTAGACATGCTAATTTCTCAAATTCAGGGCTATTTTGAAAACTAAATGCCAAAATGCCTGTTGAATGCCAGATATATAGTAGGTATTCAACAAATACTAGCTCTTTCCTTCCACTGTCTACAAGTACTAAGAGGACTGAGGGGCAGGGATTTTGTTTACATTGATAAGCCAAGAAAAATGATAGACAATGTTATTGTTCTTGTCTTCATTTGTGGAAAGACAGACAACTTTTTTTTCGAATTGATCTCGAGTTGTAATTTAGACCTTAATTCTATCATCTTGAATTGATGCCTGAATATATCTTACTTCCAACCAGCCCCTGTGGAGCTAACACAAAACCTTATCTGTCCATCTGTCCTACCCACCCACTCATCCATCCACCTATTCAGCCAGCCAGTCATCCAACCAGCTATTAATCTACCCTTCCATTTATCCATCCATCCATCCATCCATCCATCCATCCATCTACCCATCCATCCATCCAATGTCTGCATCCTTATTATATGCCAGCCACAGTGAAGGCTCCAAACAAAATGGAATTTCCAGAGCTTCCACATACCTCATGCTGTTGGCTCAGACCCACACCACAGGCATCCAGTAATTACTTTTCCACTGGTTGGGTATGAAGAGAGAAAGAGGGCTTCCTCCCTTCCCAGAATCTGGCTTACCCGACCTTGTTTTTCCTCTGTTCTATTTGTGAGTCTCCTGTGAGTGACTTCATGTGAATAATTATTCCTCAATGAGCAGGGTATTCCCTATGAGGGCAGATCTTTCCCTAAATAACAGATCACTGTGCATAGTATACACCCTCCCACCCCAGTTTTAATGGCCTATCCTGAGTGTGGGTAAAAACAATGCGTAAAACACGCTTTACACATAGGAAGTGTCTCCTCCTTTATCACATCATCTTGATTTTTTCCAGCATACTCCTTCCATGCCTAGAACTTCCAGTTTCTGTGTCTGTCCGTGAGGTTGTACAATAGGGTAGTGAAGAATGCTGTCCCTGAAGCCAGGCTCCTGAGGGTCAAATCCATCACTGCCAAATGCCACTGTATGAGCCTGAGCAAGTTGCTGGACATTGCTCCTTCAGTTTCATTCTTGATCAATTGGGGATCAATAACAGAACCAATTTCATGTCATGTTTCTAATGGGGAAGCAGTCCCATGTCCCGATGGGGCATTTTTAACTGAGTGGGTATCTGGAGGTATTCCAGTGACTGGGGTGGGGTGTAGGGGAAGATACCACTGATAGTAGGATGTGCGAGGCACTACCCCGCAGCATGCCATTATCCTGGATGGCACAGAACTGCCCCTTAAAATGCCAACTGTACTCCCACTGAGGAACTCTGCAAAAAAAGTTCTTCACCAGGGCCTGGAACATGATAAATACCACCAAATGTGAGCTATGATTTGTTTACTGTTCCCTCTCTCCCCTCCATACAAGCCCATGTAAGCCTCATTCAGTGCTGTCAAATCTTTAGCACCTAGGACAGGGCCCAAAATATGGCAGACACTGGATTGATGAATTAATGAACAAAAGAATGAAGGCATGAAGGAATGGTGTATGCTTTATGAATGATTGGTGAGTGATCATTTGGTGAACAGCAATAAAACACAGGATAAGGGACAATGGCGGAAGAACAGACCATGTCCAAACCCATATTCCTTTAAGGCCTGAGCCTGCTGCGCGTGACCCCTGGAGCCACATAGCTGTCTTCCCTGGTGAACACTGTCTGACTCATAAAGCCTCCTCTCTTCTCCCCCACCAGATGTGGGGTACAGTCTAATCCACTTCCCTTTCTGTCCCTGGGCTCTTAGTGGCTGCATTTGCTCCCCTTCTCTAAGTCACCTTCACATTAAAGCAGACACACCCGATCAGGCAGAGTGTTCGGGAAATATAAGGAAAAGAGGCAGGAGAGGGACTTCCTGAATGTTCTGATCAGGAATGGATTAACCAGAAAACTCTGCTTCAGCCCTTGTCAAGCATTTTCCCATCCTCGGTCACCTCTCCTCCCTGGTAAACCTTCTCTACTGTGCAGAGGTCAGAGGCCAGCCAGCCTTTTGAAATGTATGCCATGGAACTCTTGCTAAGTGCTTACAGTGCAGGGGAAGAGCTGAAGCAACCCAGGCCCCTGAGACCAGAGCCTCCCAGTCTGGAGAGACAGACATGTACCACGAAAGCTGCGATGTCTTGCACCAGCCAGATGGGCAAGGTGGAGAAGCTTCAGGAGATGATGTTAAATGGCGCTGAGCTCCTAATGCTCCTTGGAAGCTATGTTATGGGCACTCAGTGTCTAATAGGAGCTGTATTCTTGAAGTTAGCTGGGCTTTCTTATTTGTTTTTCCATTTCCTGAAATTCCTATTCCCTAGATGGCACTGGTCCATTAGGTTCTGGCGACCAGGGTTTTATAGGGTGTGTTCACGTGAGGAGACAAAGAGAGGACAGTGGTGGCCTGCAGAGCCTGCCCCCAGCGCTTGCAGAGCTAAGCTGCCAGGTGCTGTTTGAAGATGAGGGGGTAGAAGGCGGTGGAAGGGGCAAGTGTGGCTGCGGAAGGTCTCTCTGGTCGGCAGTCATGTGAGCTGAGCGAAGCCTGAGAGAAGTGAAGAAGCCAGTAGTGTGGGTCTCAGAAGAACTTCAATATCTGTGGGTCTGGAAGGTGTCTCCCTGGGGAGGGAGACAGTTTTTTCCCCTAAGCCTCTCCACTCTGTGACCTTTCAGCCCAAATGGCCCAGAGACGATGACGGCCTTCAGCCCTCTCACAACCTCCATAAGTGTAACTTGAGTCTGGTCTGTACCTATTCAGCCCTCTCTTCATACTCACTGAGGAGGGGGCTCATGGGGCGTCACCACCCCCAGAAATCACCGGGTAAACTCTCGAACTTTTCCACCAAAGCAACCTTGGTGGGGAGGACACCATGCGGCTTCCCCCAGGGAGGTCCAGGGACATCATCCAAAGCAGTCGCCACAAGCCAAGATGTCTGCAGCCTCCTGTTTGTCTTTAAAATTCATGTGTGTATGAAATCCAACTCATATGCATATGAAATCCAAAATATACATGTATTCAATTTTTCAACCAAAAGACAAGCCAAGTCTGTGCTGTGGTTCCCGAGGCCTCTGCCACGCTGCCTGGGGACACAGACACCCACATCTGAGAAGCACAAGGCAGAGGAGGCCTGTGGGCCGGGGCTCTAGTCACTACCTACCATGGACACTGTGTGTGTCTCTCCTAAGACAAAGGGAGAGACCTGTGTCTCAGGCCCATCCCCACGCCCTCTGTCTCTGAAGACCCCAGTGGAGACTGTGATGTGGCCAGCTAGAAGTTGAGCTAGTCGGGGGGCTGTGGGCATGTGGGGAGAATGTTCTGGCCAGAGGTTCCCCCCGTCCCCTGGAGGGGGTGCAGCAAACCCCTGAGGAGGGGAGGAGGCACCTATGTCACAGGCTTCCTCATCAGTGTTTCAACAGCATAGTAGCTTCTAGAGTGGGTCCCAGCACGGTGCTTGGCACATCATAGGTCTTCATCAATCTTTGTGGAGTGAGTACATGTGAGCAGCGAGTGACTTCCCATCGCAAAGACCTGGCGATGCCCTGTCTAGGTAACTCTCAAGTCGTCTCTGGCCCTGACCCACACATTCGCGTCGCTCACCACCCCCGTCTGTTTCCACTCTAAATGCATGACTTGATGTGCTGCCTGCTGGCCCCACGGTTTCTCTCTGTGGCTAATGCAGTAAAAAGAGCCATAGATTATAAACCACTAATTGTATTTAGACAAAAATTATCTTCCACAAAAACAACAGTAATAATGGGTACCAAATGCCTGGGCCTCGACTAATCACCTCACATCCATTATCCATTTACTTCTAGTGCCAACTTTCCATCAACTCCAGATTAGAAACCTGGGGCTTTGAAGGTGACATATTTGCTAAGGAAACAGGCCCAGGACTAAGGCTCTGGCGTCCTCACTCTTTGTTCTCTGCTTGACTGTAGATGCAAGGGCAAGGGGTCTGCTCCCCTCCCCATCCCAGGTTCCCAGGCGTGATCCTCCAGAGAAGGGGCATTGAAGGAATTTAGCATGATTTCTGCCCGTGAACATGAGACACAGAATGCTCTGCCCAGGAAAGCTAAGCATGGCAGTGGCAGATCACAACTGGATGGTGGCAACTTTTGATTCAGGGGGCCCGTCCCTAGGATGCTGTGACCCAGTAGTGATCTGGTGTGGGAGTGACATCCTGTGGGGGTGACGGCCCTTAGCTAAGCCACGCCAGCCGGGTGTGTGGTAGATGCCAAGGGAGCTCTGTCCATCCTACCAGACCTCCTTGTCACTTCCTTGCACGTGACTTCCACGGCCAGCACTGGGGCTCAGTCCCTGAACTCCTTTGTCTGCACGCACAGGCTTCGGGTAGGCAGTGGCGTGCCCCCACCAGGGACTGGCTCTTAGCTAATGGCTGATGGATGCATGATGTAAATACCCTGGCTCCCTCTCAGACGCTCAGACCAGGTCATAGAAAGTCGGGCAGGGACAGCATGTGGTGTGCAGCCGCATAACTCCCGAACCAGGGGGCCTTAGCCTGGGGAGCATGCTGAAGTCACCCCTCAACCTTACAAAGTGGGTCCATGGCTCCTATTTTGCACATGAGGGAACTGGGGAACGCAGCCTGGGAGAGGCAGTAAAAGGATGTGAATTCAGTTTTTGTGTGACGTAAAGGCCCAAGCCTGCAGGGAAGAAGGGAAGAGAAAGGAGTAAGAAAAGACGCTACTGTGCTGTGCAGACCTCAGGTTGAGGAGAGGAGAGGAGAGAAGATGAGATGCTGAGGAAGTCTGTCTGCAGCTCCGGAGCTGCTAGCCCTGCTCATGAGAACAGGCCCAGGGAAGGGAGAGGGCCTGGGCCAGCCAGACATTTGATCCTGAGAACAACTTGGCCAACCAGAACTAGCAGCAGCTGCTGCAGGCTTCCCTGCTCTGGGACGTGATCCTGCCCACTTTCTCCAAGCACCCACATTGGCGCCAGCTACTCAGGACCAAGTCTGGCAGCTGCCCACCTCCCATGCTACTGGCAACCCCCACCCACATTGCTGGCAGAGGAGTGAGGAAAGAAGATGAAGCCCACTTTTTTCCTGATTACAAAAATAGGACACATTATGAATACTGCAGAAAGTGTAAAAAGAGAATAAAGATGATTTATAATCCTACCCCAGATGTGTCCACTGTTGACACTTGGGCGCCCTTCCTGATAGATCCTTGTCTATGCACATATGCCATTTGGTGATTTTTTAACATCTGCGAAATGTGCTGTTTGTCCCTTACCGCTGTATTATCAGGGCCTTTTCAAGTCACTGAATGCCCACCTGTGTCACCACCTTTCATAGCTGGGTGGTGCTGGGGTTGTATGTAGACTAATCATGTCTCCTGTAAATCATCGCTCACTGAGAGACCACTGTGGGGGAGACAGCGCCCTCGACTGCAGCAGACGCCTTCAGGACTCAGTCTTTCTGAGGCCTATTTAGAACATGGATCAAAAATCTAAAAACGGTACCATTTCCTTTCACCCACTGATTCTGCTCAGATGCATTTGTTGTTACTGAGAAAGTTATCAGATGACAGAAGACACTGACACAGAGGACCAGAGAACCCATACACAGGGCACGTGATGCACACCGGGACCAAGGAGCAATGAGAAGCTATTCCATTCTGGAGGCTGGGGCCGGAACAAGCACATGGCTTCCATGTAAACATTATTTGTTTTTCTGTCTTGCATGCCTGGTGTGAGTTGGGATTTGCTAAATCCTGAGTTGTGAGACTGGTCTCAAATGCAAGGTGAGAGCGCAGTTAGACATCAGGGTCTTTGCAAAGGCTGGCATGATAATGAGACCCAGGTATACCGGCCTTAGGTACCTCTGGGTGAGGTCAAGGGCTCTGCCTTGGCTCCAGGCAGAGCAAATGAAGAGGCCAGGGGCCAGGCAAGTGAACAGATGATCTGGCTTTATGAAAAGACTAACACACCCACGTTGGGTCTATTCATGTTTTGCCATTCATTAATCCCCCCTCTCTGCTCCACTGTGGAATCAACTGTCCAATGGGAAACTACTCCACCCACATGCAAAAAACAATCAGCTGAGAGGTAACACTTGAATGTAAGTTTCAGAATAACGTCGTCACCATCCTCATAGCAACAAGGGCAGTGAATATTTATTGAGCATCTGCTACCTGCTAAGTACTGCTGTGTTTCAGGTTTGTTCATCTCCGTGCTACCTCTCCGGCGTCGAAGCTATCACATCACCATTGCATGATGAGACGAAAAACGGGGAGGTCACACACCCGCCCTGCAGCCGGCGCAGGGCACTGTGGGAGTGTGAGCCCAGTAGCTCCTGCTGAACCGGGACTATCAATCTCAATACCACACGCCCTCTGCCACCCATCAGCTGGGTCGCTTATAGGGTTTTTCAGACTTAAGTCTCCTTATCTGCAAGGTGGGGATACTGATTGTTGAGGATTCTCCCTGTGAACACCAGAATGCTGCTTAGCCCTCTGCCAGCTCAGAACTTGGGAGCTCAGCAGCAGAGAACCTCAGCCAGTAGCACCAGAAAAGGGCTACGTGTTTTCAGCAAAACTCAATGTTCTGGCAAAGGTGAGGTGCCCAGTGCACACACGTCCCTTCTCTTCTCCACTCAGGTCAGAGCTGGAAGGAGGAGGCACCATTTTCAATCACAACAAGGATTTCTTCCAACCTTCCAAGAAGTTTTAGATGGTGAATGTCACCAAGTAGAAGGTGTGGGTGTGAAAGAGAAATTTGTTTGAAATGTCTGACTTCCCACTTGGCACCCTCAGGTGGGGTGGGTCACCCTCTGCCATCCATGGCTGGTCACTCACTTAACTCTTCTATCTGAGTCCCTCCCACTTCCCCCAGGTGGGTTTCAGCAAAGCCAAAACACCCAGGTGAGGATTCCTGGCCAGAGAGTTTCTCCCAGGCTGCAGAGGCTCATTGAACTATGAAACATTATGATATTCTGTGTGTGTGTGTGTGTGTGTGTGTGTGTGCGTGCACCTGCATGTGTGTGCCTGTGTGTGTGCGTGTGTGTGTGTGTGTGTGTGTGCACATGCAAAAGTGTGAGAGGGAGAGAATATAAATGAGCATAATTTGGGGGAATGGGCCTGAGCCTATAGCTGTCAACACAATTTCAATGGGATCCTTAATTCCGAAGAGCATTTAGAAATACTATGGCAAAGTGACTCCCAGGGAACGCCTGTGCAAGGATCGGTCATGTGCTTCCTGAGATGGGATGACCTCTGTGTGGATCAGAGGTCACTTCTGCCCCACACGGCCTTGCATCACTGGTTTCCATAGCTACGTGATTATGGACAGGGCATCACGTCTCTGCCTCTGTTTCCCAATCTGCAAAAAAAAAAAAACAACTTGGCCCCGTAGGTGGTTCTCTCTCTGTGCTCTCAGAAGCTCCAGGGCACAGGGAAGACTGGTGGCTGGGCAAGGGACTAACCCGGGCCAACTGGAGCAGCTCTGGCTCTCCGAGAACCTGTAGAGACGTTTCTTGAACAAACAGCTCAGTAACCTATAGCCACAATGGAAACAAAACCCGGGACAGCTTACTCAGGTTCATTCTGGCTTGGGGTCTGGGCTCTGACCTGGGTCAAGCTACTCTGTGTCTTCTTAAATTCTAAGAGGCAGTCAAGCCTCCTGGTTAAGAGCCAGGTGCCTGGGTGGAAACTGGCCCCACCACTTAGGAAGTTGCCTAAAGTCTCCTGCTTCCTCATCTATAACTCACAGGGCTGTCGCTGTGATTAAACAAACTCATACCAGAAATAACAAGTGTTGTTCAGGATGTGGAGGACAGGGAACCCTGGTGCACTGTTGGTGGGAATATATAGTGGTGCAGCCAATATGGAGATTCCTCAAAACATTAAAAATAAATCTACCATACAGTTCAGCAATTGCACTCCTGAGTATTTATCCTAGCATGAACTCAAACATTAACATTAGCATGCTCCTTGCTCGTTGTGTGTGCAATAGCCAAAACCCCGAAGCAACCTAAGTATCCATAAAGGATGGATGGATAAAGAAAATGTGGTTTAGCCATACAATGGAATAGTATTAAGTCACCACGAAGAAGGAGATTTTGCAAGTTACAATAACATGGACGACCTTGAGGACATTATATTAAGTTAAATCAGAAAGGACAAAACCATATGATCTTGCTTATCTATGGAATCTAAACAAATAAAAAAACCAAACTCATCGATAGAGAAAAGAGACTGGTGGTTGCCAGGCAAGGGCAGGGAATTAAATGGTACATAGTTCCAGGTATACAATAAATAAGCCTGAAGACTGTAATGTAAAACATGGTGAATATAGTCAGAAATACTATATGCTTCTATAGTTAAAAGTTGCTAGGAGAGTAGATCTGAAAGTTTTCATTACAAGAAAGAAATATAATTTTGTGTGATGACAGATGCTAATTAGAATTATTATGTCATTGTACAATAAATGCAAATATCAAATCATTATGTGGTACACCTGAAACTAATACAATGTCATCAGTTAGATATGATTTAAAAACAAATAAATCCAAGACATATCACCAGACACAGAGCAAGCACTTAAAAGTGTTAGCAGCTCTTATCTGTCCCAGATTCTAGCAAAAGGCCTCAAATGGGGAAGTTAATTAATAAATGGCCATTGAATAAAAGAGGGGGTAATGGAACACATTTCCAGACTCCAAATAAAATTCTATGAAATGACTAAGTGAACAGCACTCAAAGCATCAGGCCAGTGCTTCTCCAGCTTAGCCAGGTAGCAGAGTCCCCACTGAATGTAGACAGACTTATAGTAAGCAGAACCTTACAGTAATACATAATTGGATTCACCAGGTCTAAGGTGGAGCTAAGTTCCCAGGGGAGGCCAAATGCTGCTGGGCCACAGACCACACTTTTAGTAGCAAAGCTTTGGTCTACCTCTGTCGTATTTTTTAACATATAGACTTTTACTTGCAGTCAGCAAAGCACACAGGGACCCTGGGAATACCTGTCAACTGCATCTTATTTATCAGCCACCAGACCCACAAGCCCAGAGCACTCTTGTTCTGGGTCCTCAGGAACTGATATGGGTATCAGTTGAAACTGGGCTTATATCGGGGCCCAGATGATTCTGGGCAAGTCCCTCCACCTCTCTGCGGCTTGGCGTCTTCATTTATAAGGCGAGGTCAGCTTCACCCTCCATGCCCAACTATCAGAATACCATGAGGGTAAAATGTGACTCAGATGGGACCATCCAGGGTTGAGGGGCCCTGATTAGCTGCAGTTTTCACCTCCAAGTTCCCCGCTTCACCTCTTGAAGTCTCCCTGACCAGCAGAGTTGTTTGCATAATGGCATGTAAGGGGACAGGAGAGGAAGTAGCCTGCTAAATTTAGCAGGTGCTCACGCCCCCTCACCCAAGGCTCAGCCCACGCATTTCACCATGAGTAGGTGCCTTTCTATATTTAACTTCTGCCTGCACCTCCCACTTGAGCTCTGACACCGAAAACCCCAGGAGGATGTGGTGAGGAGCGAAGGGAAGTTCACAAAATGTGATTAGGGCTGACATCACATGAGGTACCAGCTGCAGCTTCAGGTGTGTGCGCTTCCTGGAAGAAACAGCAAAGGTTCTTCAGCTTCTCCCACTTTCTTCCTCTTGCAGCGTGAGACGCACCTCGCCAAATGCAGCCAAGGACCCCACTGCCCTTTGGAACTGGGTGAGGGTGAGGGCCCATCGGGAGTCCAGGAAAACCACACGAGGCAGGAAGAGAACCTGCCCCTCTCTGTGCCAGGCCTAAGGCCCTTGCACACAAATGACCTAGTCCGGTCCACACCGGAGTGTCACACTCAGGCCACGTGAGCAAGAGAAGACCCACAGGGATGGAGGCAGGTGCCTGAGCCTGCGATGCAGGGAGAAGCCAGGATAGTTCCCCATCTATACTCTGAATCCACACCACGTTCATCTTCTCACTCTGCCTCCTCTACAGGAGGCGGTGGGGGAGGCCAGGCGTTTGAGTCTCTCCTATGTCTTCACACAGGGATATAACTTTAAGTTAGTTAGAGTCTCAACTTCCTCATCTGTAAAACAAGCCCACTGGGCTGGTTTTCTGTTTCATTTCTGAATGCCTTCTTCATGACGTCACATTCTGATGGTCAGAGGAAGTGAGAATTAATCCTGAGATAACTCACAAACCACAAGGCAACCTCTACCCTTGGCTCTCCTGCCGGTCAGCACAGAGGATTCTGATGCAATCTCCAGTGACCAGCACTCCTTGTTCTTCTGGAACTTTCCTTGAAGGTCTCCATGCTAAGCTAAGCATGGGGCCTGAGATGCACCCTGGTCTGTGGCCTTGCATCCACCCCCAAATAGCATTGAAAGCCTGGGGGAGCCAGCTCAGTGGTGTGGTCAGGGTGGTGATGGAGAGTCCATGGCGCATGACGCATGCCTGACCCTGCCTGAAGGTGTTGGGGGGAAGAACCAGTGGGAAAAAGACAAAATAAACCTCAGTCTTCTAGGTCAGCCATTTTTTTAAAGTATAGTTCCTGATCCGTGGCATCAGCATCATCTGGGAGTTTGTTAAAAATGCAAATTCTTAGGCCCCATCCTAAAACTACTGAATTAGCAATCTGTGTTTTGGCAATTCTGAGGCTTTCTCAGTTGGAGAACCACTGGTCTAGGGCAGACCTTTGGAAGACCTTGACACCTTGAACTGTCAGTCCTCTAGGTCCCACTCAGATAACAGCACGGGAAATCATGGCCCCGCTTCTCTCCCCTGGACAGCTCAGCACCCCCAGACGAGGACTTCCACTCCCGGGAAGCTTGGCGTCTGGACACCTGGTCACCGTCCCCAGTTACATGCCGGGGCTGTCCTTGGCGGTTCTGCAGGATAGTGACACGTAGCAGTTATAGGAAGCAGTTTAGCAAGGCTTGGTTGCTGTAAAGCAGCTGTTTTCTACCAAATTCCACAACCACCCTTCTTATAAAACTCACACCGACAAGATGGTGGCAAGTAATAACTTGGCTGAGACTTTCTAAAAATGACAACGCCCAGTATTGGTGTGAGCGTGGAAGGGAAAAGATACACTCACACATTTCTGGTAAGTGTGGAAAATGATACTTTCTGGAGAAATAGCTGCTAAGAGCTATTAAAAATGTACATTCCCCTGACCCAGCAATTTAATTTTAGAAATTAATTCTAAGGAAATAATGATGACTGTGTATGGGCATTTCACTTCAAAGATATTCATGTTAACATTGTTATGAAAAATCGGAAAGAACCCAAATGTTTCAGATAAAGGGCTGATTGCTGTATGTAGCCATTCGTTCATTCACCCATCAAATACTTATTGAGTAGTCACTGTGCCAGGCTGGGTATTTAGAGGCTAATGATAGAGCTACAGTCAATCAAGGAACAGAAATCTCTGTCCTACTGGGAGGAAAGACAACCAAGGTAACCAATGAGCAAATCCATATACATAGTGCCCATCGGTGCTGGGCACTAGGAGGAAACAGCAGTGAAGGGAGTGCCAGGGTGGGAATCCAACTTGGAACAGGGAGGTGTGGGAGTGAGTTGTGCAGAGATCTGAAGAGACACTGCAGGCAGAAGGAACTGTCTTTCAGGCAGATGGAAAGAGGAAAAGAGACCAAAGATGTGCAGCTTTCTGGGTGTGTCCAAGGAAGAGCAAGGGTACCCCCGTGTTAAGGCAGGGTGACAGAGCAGGCGCTGTGGGGACCCAGGCACCAGGACTGTGCTGGGCATTTGTGGCCTTTGGCTTTTACTCTGGGTGTGGAAGGAGGGTTTAGAACAGATGAGAGTCCCTGACTAAGTTTGAGACACTCCTCTGACTTCTGGGTTGAGAACAGACTCTGGGGGACAAGTACAGAAGCTGGGACACCGCAGGAGACAATCACCAGAATCCAGGTTCAAGCTGGCAGCGCGAGAAGCAGGGCAGGGTCAGCGACGGTGGCACGTAGTCAGGTTTTGAATGTTTTGAAGTGACCTCCAGGCTTTTCTGCAGAGGGATGCCTGGCTCGGGGGAGCAGGCAGGGCTGCCTGGACAAATGATTTTGCTTCTCGAAGCTGAGAAAAGCAAGAACAAGTGAGGAAGAGCAATGTCTTCCGAGGAGGGAAGGAGACAGCGATGGGTGCCACACGAACCACTGCTTTCCCAGTGGGATGTTTCTGAAACCTTAAACACAAAGCTTCCTATCACAACGCTGCCAAGTTTTCAGATAAGACCTGGGAGCACAGACTGCCTGCTTAGATTCAATGGCAACCAAAGAAATGCACTTTAAAAGAAGGATGTGAGAAAAATGTTCAGTTATCAGATAGGCAAAGATTAAAAAAAATGATAACAGCCCATAGGTGTGGGTGTCTGGAAACAGCACTCCCTACATTGCTGGCGGAAGTGGAAATTAGTCCCTCCTGGGGGCACGTGGTAACAGGGTATCGAAGATCTTTTATAAAAGCACATGCCAAGGGAACTCGAACAGCTGAAACAACTTTGACAAAGAAAAATAAGGGGAGAGGAATCACTCTACCTGATTTTCAGGCTTACTACATAATTAAATTAATCAAGAGTATGGTGTTGGCAGAAATAAATACATAGACACATAGATCATGGGAACAGAACGGTAAATCCAGAAAATAATGCCAGGACAGAACAGACCCTTGGCAGATCTGCAAAAGGGATTCCATGAAGGAAGAGTAGTTTTTTCAACAAGTGGTGATGAAACAGCTGGTCATCCATAGGCAAAAATAATAGAACTCAACACAAACCTTAACCTTTGCAGCACATTTAACCCTAAGCGGGCATGGATTTAAACAAACAGAAAAAAAAATGTAAAACTATAAAATCTCTAGAGATAATCATAGCAGAAAATCTTCAGGACCAAGCTTAGAGACCAGTACTTAGACATGACATCAAAAGCATGATTCATAAAAGAAAAACGATCAATAAATTAAGATCTCATCAAAATGAAAAACCTTAGCTCTGCCAAAGGCCCTAGCAAGAGGGTAAAGAGACAAGCTACCCTCTTGGATAATATACCATTAAGGGAAAGAGACTGCTTAAAAGCATCATATGGTTCCTCTTTTTAAGAAGCACAATGAGGGCCTCCCTGGTGGCACAGCCGTTAAGCGCTGCACTGTGGAGCTGCCAGCAGCTGCGCGCGAGGTCAACGCCCAGCCGGGGAGATTCCCACATGGCGCGGCAGACCTCTTCTGCCTCACCTGCTGCTCCCCTCAGCAGTGTATTTCTGTCGATCTGCCTGTGCTGCTCCCCACTCTGTCTCTGGTGAAACCTCTGGCCTGTTCTCCAGCTTGTATGCATAAATAAATAAAATCTTTAAAAAAATTTTTAAAAGCACAATGAATAATGTAAATATATAGACTACAAGATCTATGAAGGCAGGATTCTGTGTCATTTACTCTGGTATCCCAGGCTCCCAGTACAGTGCTGACATAAAAGAGGCACTCTGTAAATATTTGTTGTATAACATACACATTTGCAGGACGAAAGCTTAGAAAGTTACATAACAAAATATGAACAGTGGTTATTTCCAGCAGAAGGATTTAAGTTAATGAATAGCATCCCTTTCAATTTATTTGTATTTTCTACTCTTCCATAACAACTATGTATTGTCCATGGAATATATTTTTTAATGGAAACAAGCACGAACATAGTACAGCATGTTTTGTGCAGCCCTCCTCATGTGGACACAGGTGCAGACATGTGAGGCTCATACAGTGGGGTGCGGAGGGGCCCACCGGTCAGGGCTGCCTGGCCTAGAAAGGACAGGTTTAGTGAGGCCCCAGACGCATGCCAAGAGCTGTTTCTAGGCCTGTGGTCTAAAGAACATTGTGTTTCAAATGAGAACCCTCACAAGAGATTTGGACACCAGTGAGGACCCTCAGCAGTCAAAGAGCAGATGGGATGACATTGAAGGCAGGCGCATTGCTGAATGTAAGGTCCGCAGGGAATGGGGTGGGAAAGAGCCAACCTGGTGCAAATCTAGCTGAGGTTGGACATGGGATGGAAATCTGCAAAGACACCTATCCACCAGGGTCCTTTTGCACAACCTTTGGCGCGTCTGTGAACCAGGTCAGTGGTTCCCAAAGACCCATCTGAAGACTGGCTGCATCACACTTCCCAGTAAGTTTTGCAAAATATAGTTTCCAGACCTCAGCTCACTGAACCCAGATCTCTGTGGATGAGGTCCAGGAACCTGTCATTTCACAAAACTCTGAATGATGGTGATCACAGAGGAGGTTGGGAAACTCCAGGCAGAGGGGTTCAGGGGGACAGAAATCCAAGATAGAACCGCACTGGACAAAGTAGTTACTACGCTGTTTGCTGATGAGGTGCTTTGGGACCTGAGGGTTACTGTTTGCAAGACGGCTTTTCTCTAAAGTTCTGGAAATTTTAAGGTCAGTTTCATAATCTTAGATAATACCACCACTGTCCCCCTTAAGCCCCCTTAAGGTAACCTTCTGCTTTCAAGAAAGAAATCTTCTCCTGATACCTAAGGAGTGCCTCACTTCCTCTTTATTGTGGTAAGATACACACAATATAAACGTTTTAGCCATTTCAAAGTGTCCAATGCAGTGCCATTAAGTGCATTCACAGTGTCTGCAACCATTTCCATATCCAGTTCCAAATTTTTTCCTCTCCTCCAATGGAAACTGTAACCATTAGCAGGCCCTGCATTTCCCCTTACGCCCAGACCCTGCCAACCACCAATCTGCTTTCTATCTTTATGAATGTACCTTTTCTGGATATTTCATATATGTAGAGTCATACAATAGGTGACCCTTCTGTGTTTGGCTTTTACACTTAGCATGTATTAATATTATTTTAATTTGGGGAGTACATTTTTATTCCCCCATATGTGCATATATTCCACTCACCCCCCACCAAACCACTTCTATCAATACCTTGTCTATTTCCCTCCCCCTTCCCTTTCTTCCTTCCCCCTAATCACTCTGGTAATAATTTTTTTTACTAAGTCCAAGATTTGTTTTTGCTGTATTTTGCCAGTGTATGTTTTTGGTTATTTCTATTACACAGATGTGTAAAACTATCCAATATATGACTTTCACTTTCTGTCTTTTTGCTTATATCACTTAGCTCTCTCACCTCAAGGTCCATTCATTTTGTCCCAACACGTCATCCTTTTTAATAGCTGTATAGTATTCCATCAAGTATATATTTCACAATTTCTTTATTCATTTATCTGTCAATGAACACTTTGGTTAGTTCCATGACTTGACAATTGTGGACAGTGCTGCTGAGCATACAGGCGTACATAAATCAGTCTTTTTGTATTTGTATTATAGTTTTCATATTTTTTAGGTAAATACCTAGCAGAAGTATTGCTGGGTCATACAGGATTTCCATTTTTATTTTCTTAAAAAATCTCCATGTCATTTTCCACAGAGGCTGCATCAATTTGCATTTCCACCAACAGTGGATGAGAGTTCCTTTTTCTCCACATCCTCTTCAACATTCATTGTTTCCATTCTTTTTGATGTAGGCCATTCTCACAGGGGTTGAGGTGATATCTCTTTATGGTTTGATTTGCATTTTCCTTATAGTTAGTGATGTTGATCAATTTTTCATATGTCTGAGGCTATCTGAATGTCCTCTTCAGAAAAATATTGATTTAAGTCTTTTGTCCACTTAGCATGTGTCAAAGGTTCATCCATATTTTGTATCATGTGTCAAGTTTTAATCCCTTTTTATGGCCGAATAATATTTCATTATATGTCATATAATGTACCCACATGTCTTTATTCACTCACCTGCTGATGGATATTTGAGTTGTTTCTACCTTTTCACTGTGAAAAGTGTTGCTATGAACATTGATGTGTGAGTTTTGGTTTGAACACCTGTTTTCCAATCTTTGGGGTATATACCTAGGAGGGAGTTGCTAGATCATCCAGTAACTCTCTGTTCAACAATACAGGAAACTCCAAACTGTTTCCACCCTCACTCACTCTCACAAGACACCTGATGCTCGAGCCTGTGCTCTGGATCCTGGAAACAGGATGTGATGGAGTAAAAGGATCTGGGTGGTTAGGGCCCTGGGAGTAGGTCAGACAGTGTTCCCCAAGGCACTGCTCATTCACTTAGCTGTGCCTCAGTTCCCTGAAAGAGCTCACGGGGAGTTCTGAAAATCAAATCATATAATAAGTTGGATAAAAGCTGAGATGAGAAACACTTTGCTAGGGTAGTGGAGGTGAAGGCCCTGCCGGCCCTGTCACTCAGACATGTGTACCCGAGCCCTCCCTGGGCAATTACTTAGCCCCTCGGAGCCTCAGTTCTTATCATCTATAAAATGGGGTAAATAAGAGGCCCTGTCTCACAGGACTGCTGTATTGAGCCAGACAATTACCGCACAGCATTAACAGCAAAGCCATACCAATTCTGCTACTGTTGTGAAGTGCAGCTACCCACCGCCCAGCAATGCTGTGTGCTCGCTTTTTCAACTTGCCCCCTCTTCATGCCCTCTCATTTTCTCATCCTCCTCTCTAGGCTTCTCTGCTGGTGTCCTTTTCTCCCACGTGGACAGTCAGTGCACAACTGGCCCCTGGATTAATCTCTGCTCTGTGCTCCATGGCCCTTCTGTGAAAATTTGGCCATGGTTAAATTGAGTGTATCTTCTCTAGGGCCTACTAGATAGGAGGTACTCAATAAATGCTTGTTGATCACATAAATAAAAGGATGAATTTGCTTTCATTGGCCCCTGGGGTTGATCATGGGACCTGGGGTTTAGGTCTCTCCCATAGCTGCCTCCAGAGTATGCTGGAATCTCCCACAATGCTTCACCCTGGTCCAGCAATCTGACAAGTCACATCATGTCAGGATCCAGGACAGAGAGCGGAGCAGTGACAAGACCCAGATGCCTGGTCTCCCCTCTCTTTGATGGGTCTCCCAGCTCTCTTGTGAGGGACAAGCATGGGCCCTCCTGTTCTGGCTCTCAACCTCCCATCCATCTCCACACCATACCTCCTCTCTCAAGTGTAAGCCATGAGGTTTACTGAAAATAAAAGATAATCTGGATAGAAGTGTATGTAGCCAGGCACGGAAGCCCTGCAGCCTGCCACTCTGGAGGGGGAGGTGACAGGGCAGGGATTTTATGCAGACACTTGGAAAGAACACTGCTGGTGCAGGGGTATGAACAGAGAGGTCCTGCTTTGTGTGTGTGTGTGTGTGTGTGTGCGCGCGTGCGTGCGTGTGCATGTGTGCATGTGAGTGCAGGGCTTGTACATGTATGTACTTGTGTGTACACATATGCACATGGGAGTGTGTTGCATGTATGTGTGTGCATGTGCTTGCATGTATGTGAGTTCATGTGTGCACATGTGAGTACATAGGTGTTTGCGAGTGTACGTGTGTGTGTGTCTGTGTGTGTGTCTGGGGCCAGGGCATTCGCGGAAGCTGCCTCTCATTGTCTGAATCCAAGCAGCTCAGTTGTGCAGGAGCAGCCTGGTCTGGGCAGCTGGGGCTTCAGGCCTGCCCGATGGTGACAGGGTTGCCTGGGCGTGTGACGGACAAACTGGAAGCCAAGTGTGAGAGAGTTCTCTCATCAACACAGTCGTGGTCACTCTGGGCACTTCCCTCAGGCTTTGGTTTCTTCTCTTTCAAATAACACCGTGGGGTCAGGGGCCTCCCCTTCACATCGCAGCTGCCACCACTGCTGGGTGCAAGCACAGGCACACTGCTGACAGCCCACCTGGGCTTGCTTCCCGAGGACACGCCTGGCATCTGAAGAGAGCCTGGCATGCCAGGAAACCACCCTGCCTGACCATTGCTCCCCTACAAGCAGGAGTCCCTTGAACCCCCACACTCAGTCCGCTTCTCCATGTCCTTTCCTGGAGCAGGGGTGGGGGAAGCAAACACCCAGTGTCCCTCTTCTCTCAGACCTGCCTGGGCCTCCACCGCCCCCATCTTCATTGCCAGCCCAACTTCTTGCCCCCACAGCCTAAGCACCCCACAATCATTAGATGAGCAGTCCCCAGGTGTGGGACACAGGCTGGTTCTTAAGGCACAGGGAGAAAACACCAGGACTTCTATTTCTACTGTTTCTATCACAGCCTTCTGTAAATTCCGTTTTGTGTATGTTTTGCATGTTTAAAACATATTAGTATAGGAGGTCTATTTGTACAGAAATAAAGAACATACAGGTCAGTCAGAAGACCCGTACATGGTGGGCATGGAGTTTGGGATAGAGAGAAGGAGGTGGTGGGTGAGGTTCTGCCCTACCCACTCACCTACCAGGGGACATTTGGCAATATCTAGAGAACTTTCAGGTTTTCATAAGTGGGTGCTGCTACTGGCATCTAGTGGGTAGAGGCCAGACATGCTGCTAAATATGCTACAATGCACCAGACAGTCCCCACAGTAAAGAACTGTCATGTCCAAAATGGCAGTAGTGTGGAATTGAGAAGCCCTGGTGGCATTAAAAAAAACGAACAATACCTGCCACTCCTCGAGCAGCTGTTGTGTGTGTCAGGGGCTCTGCTAAGCACTATTCACGCACTTTCTCATTGAATCTCACCACCGCTGTGTGTAACAGGCAATGTCATTTCCTGTTGTACGGATGAAGAAACAGACACCAAAACTGAACTCACTTGCATAATGATGTTCGGCTAGTAGATAGTGTGACCTGGATGAGAACCAAGTCACGCTCCTAGGTGACACCCCGGATGCACTGCAATCCCAGTCCTCTTCCATCATGTTGGCTCAGTCCAGGGTATAACGTGTTTACTTTTGTTTTCTTGCCCAACACCTTGTTTCCTGCTAGACATGTAGCCCTTTAAGATTTGTTTAATAGGTCCCCCCAAACCTCCATTTACCCTCACCCTAATGGGGCCATGTGAAGAATGATTAGTCCCTTAGAACTGTTATGGAACTCCCCACCTACCTGACTTCAGAGTGGGACATTTTTGGCTTCCCTCCTGCTGTCAAGCAACCCCACAACATGAAGATCTCCCTAAAATTGCTCTCCCCAATGGACACTGCACCAACCCACTCATTAGTCTTAATTGTAGCTAAAGCTTTGGCAGCTGGCAGAGATCCCAGCCTCAGCCCCA
This sequence comes from Scalopus aquaticus, assembly GCA_004024925.1. Classification (NCBI taxonomy): domain Eukaryota; kingdom Metazoa; phylum Chordata; class Mammalia; order Eulipotyphla; family Talpidae; genus Scalopus; species Scalopus aquaticus. Next base: position 39,546 of record PVIJ01003027.1, on the reverse strand, counting down.
GCCCCAGTTCCATCCCCTCCACTCCATTCCAACCCTCTGAGGTCCAAGATGACTCTCTCAGCCCCTGGGCCTGGCTCTCAGACACCCACATCTCACCGAGGGCGTCATCTGAGCATCCTCGTGCACTCTGACTCCATTTCCTATCTGTGTTTCTTCCTCTAGACTCAATTTCCTTCAATATTTTGTGCCCAGTTCTACTGAGCCTTCACTAGGACGGAAGCAATCTTTCATTCTCACGAAAGTATTTGAAGCAGAAAACAGGAAGCATCATTCATTCTCCTTTTACAGATGGAGAAACTGAGGTCAAAACACAAGAGGACAGAAAAGAGAGGAGAGAGACAGAAAGGGAGAAAGGGAGAGAGGGAGGGAGGGAGGGAAGGAGGAAGAGAGGGGAGGAGGAAAGAGGGAGGGAGGAAGTTGAAAGGGAGGGAGGTGGGCGGAAGGAAGGGAAAGAATGGCCTCCTCCCAGACCCAGGTTCAGAGTGCTGCTGCTCCCTCTCCCCTCAGGTCAACTCCAGCTGAAGCGAACTTCCCATGGAGAGCAGTTGGGCACTTGTACCAATCTGTAAATTTGCATAATTATAGAACTGATCTTAGCAGCCAAAGCACCCAGCCTCTTGGCTAGACAGACTCTTGTTAATCAGCTGCCCTTCTTACAAAGTGAAAGCCCTGTTCTTGGGGCTGAGAGGAACTCCTCTGGCCCACCAGTCCAGAAGAAGGAACTGTCTTTGTTTCATCTAAGTTGCTTCTGGGAGTGGGCAGAGAGGAAGCTGCAGGTTTCTTGCCTATCACCTCCAAAAGTAACTTACCCAGTTTACTGAAAGTCTAAAACCTTCCCAGCTGACTCTGCTGGGCCTGACAAAGGTTCAAGTGAAATCTGATCTCAGGGCTTTTCCTCAGGGCATTGGGCCAGCCAGCAGCCTGGCTCAGGCACCCAGCAGCTCTCTCCACAGGCTCAGCCCAGCCCTTACTGGAAAGGGTGACCTTGTGATGTTAGGAAGTCCCCCCGACCTCATGTCCACTCTGCTGCATAAGCACTTGGCCAGCATGTTGCAATACAAGCCCTTTCTGATCAGTCTCCGTCAGCGTCATAACCTCAGGAGGCTGAAAATCACACACAAATGGCTCCTCTTTCATAGCAAAAAATCAGTTCTTCCACTCTTTGCCTCTCAGGGACCTTGGATCCAAAATTATAGAGGACCCAGAGCTTACCTTGGGAATCAGCCTTTACACTTGGAAAGCATCGTCCACTTTCCAAAGCTTCCTCAGCCCATCTGGTCAACCCTATGAGGGGGCAGTGACTCAGTCTACTGTCAAATCGAAGAATGGGTAGAGGGGTGTCCAATCAAAAGCAACTTCATTTTATCTCCCACTGTCCCATTAAATCTGTCCTGAAGACAGGGTATCCCCCATCCCCAAAGAGACTGTTGGAGCCCTATCAAAAGGACACAGGTCCCAACCTGAAAAGACTACCAATGAACAAGGTAAAACAATTTGAGTGACAAAATGAAAAAACAACAGTATTGTGTTATAACTCAAGGAATAAAATAAATACCAGTCTGTACTAATACAAATAACTTACTGAATAAATATATATACAGAGAAAAGGGATAACTCATTTTTATAGAAGAATTCCAAATAAAAGACGAGCAAAAGAGGAGAAAACAGAAAATCACTATTAGACACTACAGTCATCACTGATGCAGGCAGTGTCCATGGATGAATGCTAACATTGGTGGGTAAAACTTAATGAAGAAGCAGAATATCTGTGGAGCCCCAGAGTATCTCCTCTCAGATATGTTTTAATAACTGTATTGATTTTAACCTTTGTCCACAAATCCTTTGCTGTTCCTCCCTGCAGGAGGTGGTGTTTAAATCCTAGCTCTGCACACATACTTCTAATGCAGATTTATGAAAAGGAGAAAGTAGTATAACTTCACAGCAGAGAAAGGGGTGACACCACCTTAAGCAAGTGGGTGAGGTTCACATAACAAGTAACAGATCATGAGAAGGCCTCATGCCAGGGTGTGGCTGAATGGGAACCAAGTCATGCTCTTAGGTGACAACCCAAAGCATTGCAATCTCACCCCTCTCCACCATGTTGGCTCAGTCCAGGGAACAATGTGTTTACTCTGGTTTCCCTGCCCAACACCTTTTCTGCTAGATGTATAGCCCTTTAGGATTTGCTTAATAGGCCCCCCAAACCTCCATGTACCCTCACCCTGATGGGGCCATGTAAAGAATGAACAGTCCCTTGAAAGTGTTATGGAGCTCCCCATCTGCCTGACTTTGGGGTGGGCCACTTTGGGGTTCTACATCCCTGCTGTTGCCATGTGACCGGTGCTAAGTTTCTGCCTTATTGGCTTGCAACATGATGTCTCAGGGAGATGAGAAAGGATGTGGTGTTTGCTAGGCCTGAGCAAAGCCCTCAGAATGACTGTGAGAGGTCTGGTGTGCAACAAAAAAGCAATGTGTCAGGTTCCTCTGCCCCTTCAGTTTGGGTTCCAGAATAGGATGACACGTGGAGCCCTTCCAAGCCTAGAAATGTCATAGTCCTCATGTAAAATGAGTGAGAAAAAAATGTTTATTTTTGTGGGTCACTGATATATCAGACTGCTTGCCACATGGCATAAGTTAACCAATGCACTGAGAGATAATAACACTTGAAATTTTTAAGACTAAAAATGAATTGCACTTTAAAATTTAAAGGTCTATTGCTTCTAATATATATCCTTTTCTGAGCGGGAACTCAGGGCATGTACTTAGTAGATATTTGAACTTTCCAGAAATACTTTTACATAAACTTTTCAAAAAGGTTTATAATCAATAAATCATGACTGTTCATATTATGGAAATAAATCACATCTTGCCCAGTAAAAGTAATTCTCAGTTCAGGCCGTGATTTAATAATACATTTTAGAGTAGATGGGATTTTAGGAGCACTGTATCCAACCCAGACCATGTGTCAATTTTCACTTATGGTTCACAACTACTATTTCTGGTATCTTGAATAATCAAATCACATTATGTTGTCTGGTTCTTAAGTATGAAAACTTTAAAACAAACTCATTCCTCCCTCCATCTCTCTCTCTCTTTATTTCTCTCCCTCCTTTCTATCCATCCATCCATCCATCCATCATGTTCTTGATATAAGACAAACATCAAAGGCTCCCCATTTAGTTGTCATTTAGAGGGAAGAAATTTCTGTGAAGCACATAAAAGTGAATCAAAGCAGATTCTCTTAAGAGCACTTTCAGACATTATGTTGTTCTTTCTAGCGGAGTCATTGGCTTCAGACTCTAAATAAAATACTCAAGTTACCAAAAACAGCCCGGTATCCTTTTAGATCACCACAAGTCTTAGAGGCAGCAGAGAATAGTTGGACACTTGAACTTCCAACATGGAGATTCCATGATATTTTGGATTTTCTCTGTGACAAAATAAGCCACAGTGCCTTTGGCATCAAGTCACCAGATGGGTCAGGGGGATACTCTGTATATAACCCAACACCCAAGGACTCTGCCCAGAGATTTACAAAGGCAAACCTCTATTCTTTTCTTGATGCGTAGGGCCCAGAACTTAAACAACTGCCATCTATTCATGAAGAAAAACGAGCCTCCCTCTCAGAGAGGCTGTGAGTGCAGCTTCACAGACAGTGCCTGAGTATGTCCATCGTGCCAGGCACTGCTCAGGGCAATGGTGTGCATGTGTGACTGTGTAGGCACACTCTGGGGGACAGACAGGCTGACTTAACCCCCGATGGACTCTCCTTCTACTGCTGACCCTGGAGGACCTGGGTTTATCCTCAGGTCTGTCTGCCTAGCTGCTCATAAAAGGTGGCTCTTAGGCAGAGAAAATGAGTCTGTGACAGTCATTCAGATTAGTGGCATTTAGATCCCTCTTTTCACTTTACCCAGATTTCATTATTTTATGACAGCCTTCAAGGTTTGGGCATGAAATTGTTGTGGCAGTTGTCTGCTTTGAGTAAAGAAGATATTTCAGTATCAGTCACCCCCATGTTCACTGTGATATTATTTATAATAGTAAAGGTCTGGAAACAATGTAAGTGGATAAAAAATGATAGATTAAAAAGGATCAAAAAAGAGGTTGTGTGTGGAATACTACACAGTCACGAAAAGGAAACCTTGAAGTTTGTGATATCAAGAGACCTGGAGTGTATCATACTAAGTAAAATAAGTCATATGGAGAGAGACAAATATTTTCAAATACCATATAATTTTACTTATATGTGGAGTCTGAAAAAACAAAATAAACAAAACTAAACTAAAACCATAGAGAAAAAAAACCAAATTGGTGGTGACCAGAGGTGTGGAGTGTTGGTGGAGGCTGGGGGGCAGGTGTGCTAAGAGGGTGAAGGAGGTAAAGAGATTCAATCTTCTGGTTAGAAAATAAATAAGTCAAGGGGATATAAGACACAGCATAGGGATCATATAATCAACCATGTGGCACTGCAAATTTGCAAGTTGCTAAGAAACTATAGTAAATAAACTTATTGTGATGATTATTTCACAGTGTTTACAAATGTTAAATTATGTTATACACCTGAAACTAAAATAAAGTTGTATATCAATTATACTTTAAAATGTGTTTCCCTTTCCATTTCTGATCCCTGTTATTTTTGAGAGCTTTAGAGAAGGGAGTTTTGAAAACAGGCACTCACTCTACCATCCTTCTTCAGCCACTTTAAGTGTTTGGGAACACTGCCTACAGGGACTTGGAAACTTGGTTTGGGTTCTCTTTCCCTGGGCCATCCCCAGTGGGCAGGAGGGTTATGGGAGCAAAGAGGCCCTGGCTCAGACCGGCAGCCCTGGGTGCTGGTTCTCTGCCAGCCTCGGTACAGAGACCCATCTGGGGCTCTCCTGGTGGTTCTCCTTGGCCTGCGAGCAGGAAGCTCTGAATCCTGGACTGCAGCCCAGAAGGAAAGGAAAGGGGCTTCTCTATGCTTCTGATTGTCCTCATGGCCATGCAGGAACAAAGAGGAGCCTCACACTGCCTCTTGCCACCAGCCTCCACCCAGCTGTTCTGGCCACGCAGCCTCAGCTCTGCGGCCGTCTGCAGAAACACTGGGCATTTATCAGCTTTCAGAATCACGGCTGTGTGCCGAGGGCTCTCTCGACCTCCCAGCACCAGGCCCAGTGGGGCAGGCCAACAGAGCCACAGGCCCTCTTTTAAATCCCTAAACTCAGCACCCAGTGGAGACAAATCACTCTTCCATAATAAAAATTAACTCTTACGTAGCCTAATGCTCCACTGGGGAGGTTTACAACAGTTCCTGATCTGACGAAGTAAGTTCAGACAACAGGTAATAGCTGAAATGTGTACACTTTCTGGGCATGCAGAGGAAAGAGCTCCAGGCTAAAGGCTAAGCCAGGCCATCAATCAGACTTCGCCATGGCTTGATACCATCATCTGCTTAGCGGGAACAGCAGCGGCTCATTGTAAGAGTTAAGTCTGCTGAGGGCTTCTCTGTGTACAGCACATGTGCTCCCAACGGCCCCCATGTCCTGACCCTCGCCCTGTGAAGGCACCAGGAGACCACAGGGATGGGGAACCATCGCCAAGGTAGGATGCGGTCCCACAACAGCAGTGGACACCAGGTGACTTTGTGCAGGGCCATGTCACACATTTCACAACTGCATTCATTTAATCAATGGGTAGTTCTGGAATGACCACTATGTACCAATCAATATGCACAACTGCCAAAGTCCCTGTCCTGGAGTTTACTTCTAGTAGATTCAGCAAAGGTGCAATGAGAGCAGAAGGTACTACTAGTCATGCTCTGACTTAAAGGCTGGCTTTCCTCTCACCTTCAGTAACTAGTGCAGGAAGAGGAGACAAGCCAAGGGGGTGCTTATCCCTCCCTGGAGTCGGAGGGGGTTGAGTCTACTCTCCCCTAGCAGTAAGCACATTACCTCCTGCATGGGGAGGAAGTGAAAAGGCACAGGCTTTGGGGCCAGACAAATGTCTATTTGAGCCCTAGCTAGGTGCTCGCAGGCAAAAGACTTAATCTTCTAAGCCTCATTCTCCTCACCTTACTGTGGCAATAACTGCCTGGCTCTCACTGGGCTTGGAAAAGAGTAAATGAGATGACAAAACAGGCCTGGAGATTGCCTCAGAAGGAGTGGTGTCCCTGATGAGCATACCAGCCTAACACTGAGCCGGTGATGAGGTTTCAGATGGATGACTGGGGCTGAGAGGACCAAGCTAGAGTGACAAGAAGTCTCTGAAACAGAGGCCAGAGTCCTAAAGGCTGGGCCCGGGGCACTACCCAGCCGCTCACAGGGTACAGAGGCTCACTGCACCTAGGAGAGAGCTGGGGACGTCTCGGGAGCAGAAGCGACACCTGCGTGGATGGGCCCGGTCACTATCTGCCAAATGGAGGTATGTGCCAAACACAACACCAGGTGCCAAAGGCCAGTGCCAAGGGAGATCGGCTGCCACTGGAAATGCCAGGAAAGAAAATCAGGGCACACGTGCAGAACCCTGAAAGCCAGACCTGAGCCAGGAGAGGGGCAGGGCACAGGGCGGTTCTGAGACTGATTCTGAGGCTGTTCTCTGAAAGCAGATGTGGTTGGGAGCCACCTGCTGACCCCCAGATCACGCAGGTCCCTCAAACACCCCTGCAGGAGCTTTGGGGGCAGGCCCACCAACAGTTCAAAGGGGAGCAGAGACAGAAAGGAAGCGGAGCTGCTACCTGACCCCAGGCAAGTCCACCCGATTTTCTCTGGGACTCGGGTGTCTGAGCAGCCCAGGTGGCAGCCAGGTCAGTCCCACAGACATGCATTTGGGGGCTTCTCATGAGCAAGGAGGAGCTCCGGGAAGCCAGGCAGGGAAGTAGCATGGGCTCCTGAGACAGGAAGGAACAGGAGTGCTCTCCCCAGGGACCAGTAAAACAAGTGTCAGAAAGACGCTGACACAGCTCAGCCAGAAAGGCTGGCTTGGCTCCACCAACATTTGAATGAAGAGCGGGAATAAGAAAATGTAAGAATTTTAATTATAAGTTTTTTTTCCCCATTGTTTGTAGTTTTGCTAGTATCTCAGGATCCCCCCTTTTAAGCAATAAAAAAATCTGACTGGCAATAAAAAGATCTCTTAAAGCAGAAAGGTGATGTCAGGGTGGAGAAATGTCATTTGGCTTTAGAGTCGACCTGAGGAAGGAGAAAATCTGACTGAGTGTGTCTGGCAGATCAGGCCCCTCTCTGAGCTTCTCTTCCCTTTTCTGTCTAATCAGAGCTTGATCCAGACTGCATCGACAGGCCCTGACACCCCCTGGATCCAGCAACCAGGTCGCACAGGTTACCGGGATGAGGTACTGCTGTGCAAGTGAGAAAGCTTGTTATACACGAAGGCAAAAACGCCATTTCTTATTCTCCTGCTCCAACTCAATGGGTGACGCTAAAATGAAGCAAACCCATCGACTCCAGATTGCTGCCAGGCTTTGCTATGCTGCCCCATTTCCTCTCAGCTGCCTCAGTTCAACTCCCATTGTGTCTCACTGGCCTGTGGCGACGCCTTCCTCTCCAGCCTGTGACATCTTTCTCACTTTTAAGGCCGTCTTCCATGCAACCCAGGCAAGCTCTTCCATTTCATCCAGCCCCCTTAAAACCCCTCAGTGTCTCTCACGGTCATGGGACAGAGAGAGGCTTGCCAGCCCTAATAGTGGGTCCTGGCTCCACTCACCTCCCATGCCCCACTGCTCTCCAAAACACCTATTGTTGGAAGCCAAGCCTCACTACTAGTAGGTTTGAAAGGACCCAAGAAAATCTCAGTTCTGAGCACGCGCCCATGCTGTTCTTTCCACTGCAATGTCCTTCTGTCCTTTGTCATCCTTCAAGTCTGAGTTCTGTTGTCAGTTCCTGCTGTTGTGCTCTGACATCTTGAGGTAAAGCCCCTCCCCGCTGACCCCATGGTGACCCCCATTCCCGTGTGGTCAGCAGCCTTCCTCTCCTAGACCAGAAGCCTTCAGGGCAAAGAATGACTGTGCCTCTATATGCCCAGGATGACAAGGGGTGGGACACAAAAACCAAAAGTCAGAGGCAGCCCGCGAGTGCACAGACAAAGGAATGAACAACATGTGGTGTATCCATACACTGGAACACACCTTACAAAGGAAGGGAATCCTGACCCACATCATATGCTACATGCGCGACTCTTGGGTACGTTAGGCTGAGAAAAGTGAGCCAGTCATGGGACAGATGCTGTGTACTTCCTCCAGTGGGAGATACCTAAAGTAGTCAAATGCAGAGACAAAGTAGAATGGAGGTTGCCCAGGGCTTGGGGGAGAAGGGAGAGAGAATTGTTTAATGGCTATAGTTTCTGTTTCGGAAGATAAAAAGAGTTCTGGGGTGGATGGTGGTGTGGTTATACAACAATGCCATTGATGCCTCTGACCCATACACTGGACAGGGTTAAAATAGCCAGTTTTAGGTGATGCATATTTTTATCACCAGGCGCGCAAAAGAGAACATCGGGAACACAGAGAAGAGCTTCCTGCCCATCGATGGAGTGAGTAAATAGGGAGCAAATGAGTAGTCAAGCAGGGGAAATGGTCGGAGACAGTGAAGGAACTTAGATTATGTAACTAAGTCAAAGCTGAGAAGCCTGGAGGTTGGGTTGGAACCAGAGTAGCCACCTTCTGCACTGCTGCCACTCATCTTTGGGCTAGCGGGTCTTCACAGTGTGCCTGGGCCATGGTTTTCAAACCAAGTCCTCCCAAACTCAACAGAATCTTTGGGTTTGCAGCTGAGTCTGAACTAGAGTGTGTCCTCAGGAGCCCTGCTAAGTTCTCCTGGGACCCTGGTATAGAATAGCTCCTGGGACAGAATCCCAGTGGAGGGGGCAGGACTTAAAAGCTCTTTGGCCAAGGCTGCCACAGGCGTGGGTGGTGGGTCAGGAAGAGTGGTAAGAAGCCTGAGGGGCCAGGCTGGCAGAAGGGGTGCATTCCACACTCCTTCCCCGAGTGAGCCACACGCTTCGGAAGTATCGCATTAAAGAGATGAATCACACAGTGACTCAAAGAGAGGAGGTTGCAGGGTTGTAAATCAGAGGAAAGGCTTTTATTTGTCAGAACGCTATAATAAAAAGCATCTCCATGTGCCATTTAACAAAAGGAGAGTGGGAAGGAGGGAAGTGGGGCAATGCAGGCCAGAGGGGGCCGCAGAGCCTCAAGTGAGGGGGTGGTGGCAATCTTCCTGAGGTGCTTTCAGGACACTCCAGTCACCTGAATACTTTGTTCCTTCCCCCTCCCACCAATAAAAAGGGATTGTCTTTCCCCCAAACTTCCTGAGAGCGCCGGGTGATGAGGAAAACAGCTTAGGACAGCTGGGTATAGAGTCAAGATTACCTATTCCACTTCACAGGTGCAGCAAGCTGCCTGTTCGAGATGACATTTATGTGTTCATCAGAATGGAGGGGCCAGAAAATCACCCGGGACCCAACGATGGCAAAGCCCCCCTTAGAAAGGGAGAGGATATAGTGCACCCCTGCCCATGCCCTGATGCAGGCCCTGCTCTCGCGGTGGTGGCCCAGGGCAAGTAGCATGGCAAGGATCGTGGAAGGCAGCTCTTTCCAAAACAGGGGCAGGCAAGGCATGTAGCCAGTATCTGGGGAAGGATATAATCTGATCCTTTGGGCTTCCAGTGAGTAAAAGTAAAAAGGTCCCTGGCTGTGCAGGGAACATGCAGAGGAAGAAGAATGGCGCTCTGGGCCTGCAGAGGGCGGAGAGACACGCGATGGAATCGGGCCCATGTTTACGGCCTCTTGAGGCAGCTGTGCTTAGGGAAGAGACCATCATTTGCTGAGCAAGTAAGGACCCCACCTCTCCTGCCCATCGGCGCCATGGATTGCCACCCCTCGGGCAGGTGGGCAGGTGTCACCCCTGGGGCAGGTGGTCTCAAGGCTTTGGGGCTGTGCTGCTCAATTTAGAAGCCACTAGCCACCCGCGCAGAGAGTGTCTATTGAGATCTGCTGTAAGGAGGAAACACACTGAAATTTTGAAGCTAGAGTCTATTTTTAAAAAATGTCAAGTGTGCTATTAAATTTTTAAATATTTGATAACATTTAACATTATGATGGTATATTATTTAGGTATATTATTAAACTTCATTTCAACTGTTTCTTTTTACTTTCTTAAAAACATGGTGACCACAAGGGATGATGTATGGATCACAGGTGCTATGTGGCAGGAGAACTGCAGGGACCCTACTGGGGTTGGGGGGGAACCAAATGCTATCCCAAAATTAACAAGAAAGTAAATAAATGTAAGAAACTAAATAAATAAAATATTTTTTAAATGTGCTGGCCAGAAAATTTTTAAAAGAGATACAATGTGATTCACCATGGGACCCACATCATATTCCTAGAGGACACTGCAGCTCTGGTGGAAACCCCACGTCAGGCCTCAGAACAGGGAGCAAGTGCTCCTGACTTAACTGCTCGAACAGTACAACAGAGTCATGGGCCAACAATGTATGTACAAAGATGTTTACCAACTTGGGTATAACAGCCTAAATCAGAAATGAGCTGCTGCGTGTGCCCTCTGGGGATATTCAGGGATACAGCAGCTGCACCCCAAACCGAGAGGGGCTGGGGCGAGCCAGCTGGTTACACAAGTAATAGGACAGAGACCTAGTGTTTCCCTGACTTGCTCAAGCAAATGAGTAAGATCTTGGTTTAGGATCAGAGCTTCATAAATTACAGTGTATTCTTACCATCACACGCCAGTTTACATAGAAAATGCTCTTTTGAAATTATTAGTCATTTTCATGAAGGTGTCACAAAACCGGGTCCTGGTTGGAGTACAAGTTTTATTGCATGATTTTTTTTTTTCTGGCAGGTCATTTAAGAACCTCAATCAAAACCTTTCAGCTTAAAGAAAACTGGATCTTAGTGCCTGTCTCAGCATGATAATATACCCCCAAAATGCAAAATGAGTTCCCCCAAGTATTGAAAATACTAGTTATTCTTGACTGAGGTCTCCCAAGAAGGTAACAAAGGAAAATTACTTGGCACCAGTCATAGCCCAGCTTCCTAAACATTTTAGCCATTATCTTTCTTCTAGAAGCATCTCCCTATTGGCTGACCACTGAGATCCTGCTTGGCCCCTCCTCCCACTTCCCCTCACCCCCTTGCTGGTCCTGCTCTCTGAGCAACTGGTTGGGTCTCCTTCCAGCCTCACCTTCAGGCCTGTGTACAATGGAAGGGCCCAGCTCCCCACACAGCTCTCAGTCCTCTCTGCTGTCATCTGATCAGCCTGAGAGGCCCTAACACCGACTGCGTGGAGTTGGACAGAGGGTCTGCACTTACAATTGTGTGCACTTTGAGCAGGACTTCCACTCCTGGTATCTGGAGTGGTATAACAGAGTGACAGACGAAAAACGCATGTTTAAAGATGTTTACCATAGCGTGTGTATAACAGCCCAAATCAGAAACAAGCTAAATATCCAACAAGGAGTAATGGTTAAATAATTTATGGCGGCTCCATAAAATTGAAACACTGAAAAGTTGAAATCCTGAAATATTTATGGTATGGGAAATTGCCCATGATAACATTAAATGAGACCAAAAAAAAAAAAAGAATATAAAACTATACAAACTATGACACCAGTTTCATTTCAATTTATCTGTAGATAACAAAGTGCTTCCCTGGTGTCCCCTACTGGGGACTTTGCAGCCTCCTTGGATCAGTAAGAACCAGAAGACAACTGAAAAGCAGTTTGGTTTTTTCAAGTGAGGTACCAAGTGCTAACTCCTTCCTTTGGCCTGTGGTGTGAGTTTGGGTGACATGGAGTCCAGGAGCAGGTGGGGGAGAGCACCTGGCCAAGGACTCGACACCTAGAACCCGCAGGTCTCAGGACCCAGACAGGAGCATCCCTGGCAAGGCGACTCGGCACGTGGAAGGCAGGTGACTGGGATCAAGGGTCAGCTCGGGTACCAGATTTGGAGTCCAGGCGAGTCCCTGTCCCCAATCAGCCCCAGTGCTCATCAGGGAAATGAGGTCACTAGCACCTACCTCACGAGTGCCAGGAGCTGCAGCGAAAAAGAAGAGGGCAGGTGAGAAGCAGCAGGGTCTGCAGGCTCTGGGCCAGACTGCCTAAGTGTGAACTGTGGCCCCTCAGCTAGAAAACAGGGGTAATTCCTACGCTTGCAACCACCCCACATGTCTGTTGAGAGGATTAACAGCGCCTACCTAGGTAACATAGGTGGAAAATGCCTCACACATGCTGGGCATCGGTAAATGGGAGTTTCTTCTCCCTCTGTTCTCTTCCCAAAGGGCCTTCCCTACCCACCCTCTGCCCAGGGCCTGCTCTAGCCTTAAGACTGCCCACTCAATCCTTACCAGTTCCTCTTTCACCCTGAGCAGTCCACTTCCGCTTACCTGCTGCCACCATAGACCGGGGTATATAAAGGAGAACTCGTGGTCAAATCCCACCCGCCACTGAGTTTTATAGAGTTTTAACGAAACACAGCTATACACCTTCGTTTCTGCCTTGTGTGTGACACTCGAGCATCACAACAGAGTCAAGGAATTGTGAGTTGTGGTCAACGAAGTCCAAAGTATTTACTATCTGGCCTCTTACAGGAAAAGCGCCAACATGGTCTAATAATTGGCAGTATCGGTAATTCATTACATTTTCTAGTAGCCATGTTAAGAAAAGGAAAAAAGGAACAAGGTGAAATTAATTTTGCTAATTTATTCACTTACCCCCTATATCGCAAATACCATCATTTCATTTAGTTGTAAACATCAAAGGTCACAAATGAGGTACAGGCAGCACCACCGGCACCCGACACACACCTCCAATACTGCAGTAATATTTATGGGACGCAAAGGTTAAAGTGACTTGCAGCATTTCCAAAACAATAAAATGTTTAATGGAAAAATGTTCTATGTGGTTCCAGTTTTTAAGTGAAAATTAACAGTCCAGTTCCTCCGTGACACCAGCTGCATATCAAGTAGCTGCCATACTGGACGGTGCAGCTTGGGACAGTGACACTCCCTACATGGGCTTCTTCCCTCCCCCACACCGAACACCACTTCTTATGTGGTTCCATTCAAATGCAAGGTCATTTTCAAACTGGGAGAGAAGGATTTTTGGTGAGGAATGGAGCAGAGGTAATGAGAAAAGTAATTGGGGCGGCACAGGTGTCCTTAGGGCCTTGTGCAAGGATGCTTTGGGGCTCAGGTGACAGTGTTGCCATATTGCCATCCCACCTTCCATCTCTGTCCAGAGTTCAGAGTGTCCTAGGTCAGAGGAGGGTCTTGAGGTCATCCAGAGAGAGTCCCAGGCAAGGTGCAGCCATGACCAATAGGTGGAGGCAAGAAGGAAACTTCTCACAGCAGCTTCAAGGACGTAAGTGGGAGCCAGAGCAGGAAGCAAGGACGCATACAGAGCCTGCAGTGACCACGGGTGATGGCAGGGCTGTGGGATCTGGGGGCATCCCTTGGAGGAGCATTCAGAATAACCAGGAGGCAGCTTGAGCTGTGTCCAGATAAGCGCAGACCCACAGAGGCAACGTGACCACCCAAGGCCACCCAGCCAGTGATCCCAGAGAGAGTCTGTAAGTGCGGAGCCAGGGCACACCAGGAAGGAGGGAGAGAACCGGGGCCGGGCACAGCCTGGCGGTTCCCCTTGCTGGCCAGGAACAAGGCGCAGTTCATCCTGCAGCACTGATGTGCTCTGGGGCTCAGTAACAATGGCAGCTGCAGGCTGAACGCTTCCCTGCCATGGCACATGCACCTGTGAAGTCGTTTCGTCCTCACAGTTACTTGATGAGGCCGGTACTTTTGATCCCCATTTTACAGATGAGAAAACTGAAGCACGGAGCTATTCTGTAACATGCCTGAGATCACACAGCTAGACCCACCCAAAACAGCCTGCAGCCCGCGGCCGGCAGAGCTGCTCCTGCTTGGGAGGCGCAGGCGGCCCTCCCTTGCGGCGCCACCATCCTATGCTGGGCGGAGGGCTGAGCAGTGAGCTGCTGGGTGGAGACAGGCTCCAGGAAGGCAGTGCTGCCCTGGGAGGGTACTGCCCCAGGAGGGTGCCTGCAGGGGCCACTGGGAGCAGGCAGGGTGAGGGTGGGGGGCACACTTAGGCACCATGAAGAATGGGGAGCAGGGAGGTGGGCAGCTCAGGGGTTTACTGCAGCTTTCTCTGGAGCTGGGAGGGACCCCCAACAGGGAAAGACACGGAGATTGGCGGGGCATATGGGATTCTATTGAAGGGGAAAGAAGGCTGGGCTCACTGCCGGGCAGGTCGAGACAGAAGAGAGAAGACGACGGCCGGTTGCTGTGTGCTCCTGTCCACGGCGAGCGCACAGACACTTATTTGGAGTTTCCCCTATTCCATTACGCATCATTGCTAACAGAATGACTTACATCATTCCCAGTCTCCAAATTTCACTCCCCTGGATTAGACACAATGTGGAGAAGCCCTGGTGCCCAGGGCACTAATTACCTGGACCGCATCCCAGGACACCGCTGCTAGCAGCAGACCTGGTGACTCACCTGTGCTTCCCTGTAACAAAGCACAGCACCCTCCCCTGGCAGTACCCTCCCAGGGCAGCACTGCCTTCCTGGAGCCTGTCTCCACCCAGCAGCTCACTGCTCAGCCCTTCGCCCAGCACAGGATGGTGGCGCCACAGGGAGGGCCGCCTGCGCCTCCCAAGCAGGAGCAGCTCTGCCGGCCGCGGGCTGCAGGCTGTTTTGGGTGGGTCTAGCTGTGTGATCTCAGGCATGTTACAGAATAGCTCCGTGCTTCAGTTTTCTCATCTGTAAAATGGGGATCAAAAGTACTGGCCTCATCAAGTAACTGTGAGGACGAAACGACTTCACAGGTGCATGTGCCATGGCAGGGAAGCGTTCGGCCTGCAGCTGCCATTATTACTGAGCCAGAAGTAGACTGGTCTGATGGCAAACTTTAGCATTTTCTTGAGCTCTATGTTTATTTTGGGGTAACTTAGAGAAAATCAAATCAAATCACACCCCATGATTTTGCAGATCTTACTCTTTAGGTCAAAGGTAAAAAAAAATAAATCAAAGTAAATACATTTAAAGAAGAATTTAAATAAATAATCATCAAGGGGATAGTCTAATGTGGACTATTTGGGAAATGCTGATCTAGCCTCAACCCTCTAGCTCACGCAGGAGGAAACTAAACAGGAAGCCAAGGGTCTGGGTCAGCCCTAGCTATCACCTGGTGGGGTGGGACCAGACCACGCCCTGTCCTCCCTGCCATGCTCCCTGGTAAGGAACTCATTAGGGCTTCATTTGAATATGTCCATGTCAGAGCAGCTTATGAATACATGGTTTGTCACCAGAGTGGATCACATATGACACATGGGTCAAATCCCATGCCATGTAAAACAAAATAATCCCATGGAGTAAAAGCAGCCAGTCTATGAAACAAGGTCAGATATTGTTTTCTGACTCCTGAGTCAGCGGTAATGGGTGGAACCAGCTTCTCAGGTTCTTTCACTTCCTAGCTGTGTGACTGTGAGCATGTTGCTTAACCTCTCTGTGCTTTTGTTGTCAGATCTGCAAAATGAGATAAGAGGTAAGCCTGATGCATGGAAGGTGCTTGGTAAAAGTGAATTTCCTCCTTTGATTCCTCCAGAAGCAAGAGTGAGCACCCTGCAGAAGACAGGCACCCACCAGCCATGGAGAAGCCGCAGTTCTGGAACCCAGCTACAAAAACGTCAGGGGTTCACTGCTTCTCACCACAGCGAGCCGCCAGACCTCAACAATGAGCCCTCTCCAACTCCATTTCCCTGGTAGCCAAACCCACGTGAGTGTTTCTCACACTCCCTCACCACCTCACAAACCGGGAGTGCAGATTCTGACTCCAGCTCCTTCTGTTCTTTCACCAACATCAGTGTGCAAACTGATCTGCCACAAACCCAGATCCAATTCACTTCCCCCTGAAAATCTCTGGATAGTTCACTCTTTTCTGTAAAATAAGGTCCAAACTCCCTACTGCTTTATTTATGGTCCCTCATAGTCTTATATCCTCCTGTTCAGAAGCCATCCTAACACTTTCCCCATCACAAAGACACACATGTGTTCATGCACAAGTGCGCGCACGGGCGCGCGCGCGCACACACACACACACACACACACACACACACGAGCCTACACTCAAGTCAGTCAGATCCACTCACTGTTCCTCCATTAACCCAAGTTCCTTCACACCTATACTCCTTTGCACCTGCTGCTGCTTTTCCCTGGAACACTATTTCCCTGGAACTGTCATTCCCTTTCTTTGCTGGGAAAATTCCTTCTGACACTTTAAAACCTTGCTGAAATGAAGTATTCTGTTTTGCAAACCCCTACCACCCTTCCTCCCCTGCAATGAGGTGGCTAAGTCTAGGTTAATAAGATGTGGGTACAAATCATTAGGTGGAACTACCAAGGCATCTCTTTGAAAGAAGGACAGATGGCTGCATGATCCTGCTGTCTTTGTTTGTTCCTTAATGTAATATGGACGTGATGGCTGGTGCACCAGTAGCCATCTTGGAACATGAGGTAACCTACAGGATGGAGGTCTTGCTCTATGGATGAATGGGATGAAAATCAGGAGTTTAGGGTAGTGCTTATATTGTAGAACACCATATACCAAGCCTAGGTTCTTTTATGAGAAAGGAAAACAAACTATACGTTTAAACCTCTGTTATTTTGTTTGTTGTTATATGCAGAAATTACAACCCTATTGCAAAAAAATTGACATACAAGCTTTACCTAATTTGCCTCCTACTCCAGACACACACTTCCCCTGACCTCTGGTACTTCCAAACCCTGTGCTACAAACTTCTTATTTATTTTCAGTTTCTTCAAGCATCACATCCTCTACCCTCTTCTCAATGTCCTTTCTTGAAACACCTGGAAACACCTTCTTAGCTTTCCAGACCCATCTCAAGGGGTCAGGCAAGGGGCAGAGTCATGTCCTTAGGGCAACAAGGTCTGCTCTCGGCGTACTTGAGGGCCCCAGGGAATGTCTGCTGAGCAGATGAATGAACATATAACTCAACCCCTCCTCCAGTTTCCCTGGTGCTCACAGATGCCTTCTCTGGGACTGGCTTCTGCCCCTGCCTGTCCCCACACAGTCCCTTCCCCTGTGGTACTGAGCATCATGTCCCCAGGCAGGGAGCTCAAGAAGTGAAGGGTAATCATCCAGCTGCCATTGTCCCGAAACCAGCCACCAAGCAGCCACCAACTGCCAGGAGCATTGGAGACCAGTGAGCAGTAGGAGATGGGCAGCTTCACAGAAGTCGTCCTGGCTAAACCTTCTCCCCACCATGAGCGTGACTTAGAGAACACCTTCGATGTAGTTTAAATCTACACCATAGCCATTTCCCTCAAGCTTCAGCACCCATACTGAAGACATCTGGACAGAAAATAAAGAAGAGTGAGTGAGGGACCAGAACTGGCTCAGGAAATGCAAAGTAACTTATAGTAGCTGCAGTTGAGTGCAATTCTTGTTCCCCCAGAGCCCTGCTGTGAGGAGCTGTGTCCTTGATGGGCAGAGAGATGAACAGCCACAAGAGAAGGTCCAGGGAAACTGGCTTCTGTTTTCTCCAGTTGTGGAGGTCACCACGTGGCAGGACAATGGGGCCATTCCTCAAGGTGAATGATCAATGGGAATTACAGGGAAGAAGATTCCAGTTCCACCTAAGAACTTCCATGCAGCAGAACCGGCCCCCACCAAAGTGGGCTGTCCTGGGATGCCCCGTGCTATATGGTGTGAAGAATCACATGCCACACAAAGA
Organism: Scalopus aquaticus; assembly: GCA_004024925.1. Taxonomy (NCBI): domain Eukaryota; kingdom Metazoa; phylum Chordata; class Mammalia; order Eulipotyphla; family Talpidae; genus Scalopus; species Scalopus aquaticus. The sequence continues at coordinate 21,762 of PVIJ01003027.1, read as the reverse complement.
TCTTGCACTGAAGGGATCTGGGGCTGCTACCTTCCAGAGTATCCTATGACATCATGCAGTCTGTCCCTGGAAATGCCAATCACACCGCAGCCAGTTTTCTGGGGCTCCTCTGCCTCAATTGGGAGGCTCCCTGTCTGCAGAATGACCCTACCCGCGGTGCAGGATGGGGTCTGCAGGTCCTTCACTTCTTGGGATTCAGTGCCCGCCACTGTTCCTGTGGGTCACACTCAGAAAGTAGAGACGCCATCAGAGTAGGTTGGAGGAGGCTGTTTGGATTTTCCAGTTTTTCCAGTAATGTTCTTTTCTGTGTTCCAGTATCTACATTGACTTGTCGTGTCTCCTTCCTCACCTCTGATCTGGGCCAACTTTTCAGTCTTTCCTTGTTTTTCATGATGTGGAATTTTGAGGAGTCCAGGTCTAGGATTTTATAGAAAGTCCCTCAATTTGGATTTGTTTAGTATTTTCTTGGGTTATGAGTTTGGGGGAGAAATACTACAGGATGAAGTGCCCTTCTCACATCATTTCTGGGGTCACATAATGTCAATACAATTCAGAACTGGTGATATTAACCTTGATCGTCTGGTGGAGGTGATGTCTGCCAACTCTGAAGTTGATTTCCCATCTACACACTGTTCTCTGGAAATGAGTCAGTAAGTCTGGCCCACTCTCAAGGGGAGAGGAATTAAGTTCCATCTACTAGAAGAGAAGAAGTAGATATATGATCTGGAATTCTGGAAAGATTTATGTCTTCTCTATTTATTTGTTTGTTTAATCAATTATTATCTTATAATATGTACCAAGACTCTTGTAGTTGTAATTCAATACTATGCAAGAAATTTTGTTGCTCAGGGTCCCAGTTTTGGCTGTGGAGAGCTTTTTTTGGTTGGCTCCTGTGTCCTTTAGACAAACTCTGCTCTTTTTGGTTTTGTTCTGTTTTTAAGCACGTCCTTACCTTCTGGAACAACAGACATTTCAGGTTCATGTCGTATTTCCCCAACCCAGTTCCAGAGTCAGTGATTTATCTGGGGAGCTCTTTTTCCTTTTCCTGGAGAAATCACATTTTCAAACTGAGATCCGGCTCCTAGCATGCTCATTTCTACTGGAGTGCCATTGCTTCTGGGCCTTCTCGGTTGACAGAGGGAGGGACTCAGCACGTGGAGCGCATGCACGCTTAAACACAACTCCATGTATATTTTGCTATCTGTATGAACATTAAAAATACACTCTGATCCTGCCGCTGACTTTGCCCCCTGACAGATTCTTTTCCTGTGAAATTAAATTAGATCATGTATTCCAAGGTACACGGCAAGCATTTCATCAATGTCTGTGGGGTGAATGAGTGATGAGTGAAGAGGGTCCCTCAACACACACCACAGCCTCTCTCTACTTCAAATCCCCGTTGCATAACCTAGTAGCTTGGGCAGATGATCGCCCCAAATCAGATCTCAGCATTATTTATTTACCTCTTGGTACTTTTCTTTATATTCTAAATTTTCTTTAAAAAAATGTTATGTTACAATGAATGAAACAATCAACTGGTTTTTAAAAACACAGCACATCCTCTGCTCTTCACTAAAATTAATATTTAATATTAATAAGGCTTGCACTGTGCTCCTGTGGACAAACACACAACAGCTTCAAGTCCTTGGCATAAAAGAGGTGCTTAGTAGGTGCTTTCCATCCTCTTTCTTTTCTCTCTGACCCTTCCAGAAGTTATGCTGTAAAACTGATGAAAAAAGTCTTCCTCTCCTTTTTTCTCTTGTGAGCAGATAAGGTCATGGCAAAGAGTCACTGTCAAATGAATCCCTTTCTTTGTCCCCCACAGTTCTCCCTACCCAGTCCCCCCCCATGGGGGAGGTCTCTGTGGGAATGTTCTTGAGGCACATGGAGCGCCTGTCAGCAAGCGTTTCCCAGGCCGGCACGAGGCCCAAGCTGCAGCTCCAGGCGCCTTGCTCAGGTTAACCAGCACCCAGCTGTGGCCACTGCCTGGCTCCTTCAGCATCGTCCCAGGAGAACCACAGGTCAGGGTGTGGGGCTTCCTGGAGAGCAAAGAAAAGTGCCCGACCTCCAGGCTACCTGTCTCCTTCTCAGTGGAGCTGCTTAGATTCTGTTTCTACGCAAGATAAATTTCTCAAGAAAACGTTTTCCTTCCCTGCTTCCAGGAGGAGAGAGGAAAAAGGGCTTTTAAGTCTTATACTTCTTTTCATTTTAAAAAATTAAAGAGAAACAGTAAAGAAGAGGGAAGCATTTTGCTCTTATAGAGTCAAGAATGCAGAGATGTTCCATAATGCAACAAAAGAAACAAATCTGGGAAATTTATTAATTTCAGCCCAAAACACAGGGAACTGAGGACTGGTCATGAAAACAAATCTAGAAATACTGAGTTTATTTAAAAAAAAAAAATGACATATTTTTCTGGAGAGCTCACTTTCCACTGGAGTGACATTCCTTGCTACTGCATTAACAAGTAAGCTGCCTACTTCTGCCCATGCCCTTTTGGAAAGAATGAAAGTTCTTTGCTCCTGGGACTTCCTGTGGGGCTGGGGTAAGTCTGTCTTGGGGTTGGTATGGGGCAATTCCTCCCTTTCTACCCCACAGACAGACAGACAACACTCAGCATCTCTTGCCTAGAGCACCACTTTGACCTTCCAATTTGCCTTGTTTTCTTTTTACTTCAGGACTTCTCAGAGCCTTTAGTATCTTCATGGTCTTTTAACCATCAAAAATGCACATTTCCCAAACTTATACAGTAATGCAATCCTTTATCAAGGAATATCTATTAACATCTAGTACACGTTAATAAGCCCAGTTTAGAAAACCCTGTTCCCAACTCCTCTAGAGGCACTCACAGCCTTCCATTATCTGGTGCCTGCCTCCCTTTCTAGGCTCATTTTCTTCCTCCCTCCTAAACTTGTCACTAAACAGGATTGTCATTTTCAAGTTTCAGTGCCTTTGCTTATGCTATTCCATCAATCTTATTCTGACATAGACACGTCCACCTCTGTGCAACCTGACACTGACACAGACACACCGATCTCAGTGCCCCACATAGTCCATCTGTAAGCACTTCCCCAGACTGTTTCCAACCCATCAGCTCTGTTTTGGCCCTTGTTCTCTCCTTGCCTAATTCTTCAGCCTCCCACCAATTCCATGAGATACCCACTCCCCTTTAATACATTTTTTTTTCTTTTTCAAGTGAATAAGAATGAGTTTATGTTGCTTATGATTAAAAAAAAAAAGGCAAAAACCAAAGCAAAACAAAAAACACCCTAACTTCTACATCCAGGAAGAAGAGTTTTTCAGCCCAAGCAACACATGCTGAACTGACACAAAATATTCAGGTCTATCTTCCTAGGGGATTAATGCTCAAAGGACTCCAGGAAAAAATTCAGTGTGATCTGACTGTGACAGCGGAAGCGTACCCAGCATGATCACATCGCGAGCAAGCCCTTTGTGAAGCCAGCGGCTGTTGCCTGCAAGACGTTGCTCATGTTAGTCAAGAGGGGTCCAACCCAGCCATCACCAGCCCCACGTGCAAACAGCCTCTGCCTAGAGTTTTGGGGCAGGCAGGGTAAAAGCATCTATTCTTGAATTTTGACTCTGTCATGTTCAGAATGCTTCCTTAGAGGCCATCTCACAAAGATTTTCAAAAGGAGGATTTTAGCTTTCAAAGCAGATACAGGAGGGTACAACAGACAATTGCTAAATAGTCCCAGGCCTTTCCCAAGTGACTCTGGCACCCCTTTCATCAAGGGCGGGGTCAACTTCCCCTCTCCGTGTGTACGGCTGGCTTGAATGTAGTAGAAGGAACACTGTGCCCCCGCTGGCCTTGACCTTAAAAGACCTGGCCACTTCATTTTCACACTGCTGGACCCCTGAGACCACCAGACTATGAAGAAGAGGCATCTGGCCACGTGGGGGACAGCCCCAGCACCAGCCTCCTCAGCAGGTGAGCCAGGTGCCCTGGACCTCCCAGTCTGGCCTGGCCAGCAGCTGAAGACAGTCATGGCAGTGAGTCCAGCCCAGCCCAGCGAGAATCGGGAGCAATAAGAAATGAGTGTTTAAGTCACTAAGAGCTGGAATTGTTGGTTATACAGCAATAGCGAAAGCAGAAGGGGAGACTCAGAACTAAGGAGAGAGTTCCATCCAATGTGGCAGCCGGGAGGGAGAAGGTACAAGAGCAATACCAGGTGACAGGAACCAAGTGACAAGATGCCTCCTGCAGGAGAGTGGACGAGTCCAGCAGTGAGGGGTGGGCTGGAGCCAGGATATACCCTTCACCCCTCACCCCCAACATTCCAGTCAGGGGCTACCCTGAGACAAAGGAATGAATTGCCTCCCTGCCCAACCTCCCTTTCTCCCTCCATTCTACACTGTCAAGCCCTAAACCATGATGTGGGAAGAAAAAACTATAATTAATGCTATCTTCACACTCAAAGAATTACAATTACTAAGTGGAGATAAAAAAAAGTCACAAAGAACTTAAATGTAGATGGGCTAGAGGCAGGTCAGCGGAGAGGCAGTATGACCAAAGACTAACTGGGACTCGGAGGAAGGAGAGGATGTGAGCCTTCCCAGGAGAGGGTCTCCTGCTCTCAAAAGAAGGGAGATTGCTGCAGGAAGGGGGCGGAGAGGGGGAGTGGGTATTATCTGCGACAGCATGAATGGAAGGTGGAGGCAAAGGATGCTGTCAGAGAGCAAAAGCCCTCCCCAGTCCCTCACCCCAGATAATTCCTCCCCCAGCTGCTCTCCCCCACCCCAGCTCCCTCACGGTGATGCCTCGGCTGATGGGTTTCCTATCCCTCTACCCTACCTGAGCCCAGCCCTGGATTGGGTTAATGCAGAAAACTAGACCCAAGAAAGGCCCCAGGGAGTGGTTACAGCTTTGGGAATTTAAGGGCTCCTACAAGAAACTGGGGATAACTTTTAGCATCCCCAATTTCTGCTGATTGAGAAAAGACAGACATGAAAAATAGATTTCAGCTCTCTATACAAGAATGCCTACAGGAGTCCAGGAATGGGTTGAAAATCACCAAAGAAAGGGACTAACCAGCCAATAAAACGTACCTATATCTCCAGAAGACCTTCAATGTCATAAGCTCAAAGACAGTGTAGGAGCTGGAGCTTGGAATGGGCATGTGAAGGAGTGAGGGGAAGGGCGGGAGGGGCTGAGAGTGTGACCCACAGGGCCAGATGCTCTGAGAGGCAGTGCTTGTCAACGTGACCCCACTGCGTGGGGGGCTGGCTGGGCCGCACCCGGCCTCTGTCCCGCACCAGACTGCTGTCATTTCCCTGCCAGTTTAGAAAGCAGCCAAGGCAGTCTGGAGAGCCAGTAGACTAGAAACCACCAATGACCCAACTTTCTGATCTGCTACTAACTAGCTGTGTGAGTTGCTGCAAGTTTTATGCCTCTTTAATCTTCAATAAAAGCGAGGAGGGACAGGAGAGTGGTGCTGAATTTGCTCTCCAAGGCAGCATCAAAGGGCCACAGCTAAGGAAACTGCTCTAGTCACTTGAAGCTTCTGGGCCTCAGGCTTCTGGTCTGTAAACCAGGAGCTGTAGGTAACAATTAAATGAGAGAAGTTGTGAAAATGACTGCCACCTAGCAGGCACAACAAGGGAGGTTACCTCGTCCTTCCAGTGACAGAAGGCACATGCCCACATGCGCTGAGTCTCTAATGTGCCCCTCAAACGGGGAGTGTCCTCTTAGAGCGAGCGCATCTTCCCAGAGGGGCACTGCAGGACTGAGCACAGTGACCTCAGCCCGCCCTGGGTGTCCTGGGGGCAGAGAGGGCAGGGCGCCCCTGCTCTTGAGTTCCCCTTTGGCCCCTGCACAGAAGGGAACTGGCCCAAAGCAGAAGGACGGGCCTCAGCTGGTGAGGCCACCTCCGTTCAGGCCAGGCACAGACGGCGACAACCGCCCATTTTGCAACAAACAGGAAACCAGTTTACCAGTCTCAAAAATAGAACAGACAAAAACCCCAAAATGTGAGGCTCTGACGGGGGGCAGCTCGGGTTTCTCACACTGCTTCCGACAGCCTGCAGAGTACTTATTTTGTTCATTTCATTTGAGAATTCCGACAGTATCTTTCCAAAAGTGACCTGCCCTGGGGGTCCGAGACCAGGAAGCAGCCCAGCCAATCAGGCTTTCAGGCTTCCGGTACAGCCGAGGCCCCGCCTTCTCATTCTCCAATCCGGCTACACATGGCCCAGCCACAAGTGCCTCGGAAGGCTTGACCCCTGTCTCATCCCAGCTCTAAACTGGTCTTCCGCAACACAGCACTGGCCTTCCTGTGCCGCTCCCGACCTCATGAAATGCCACTCACCCCAGACTGCTTTGACAAGCACCCAGGGGCCCCAGTGGGGCGCCCCATCCAAGAACCATGCTGATAATAAACATTCTCTTCACTGATCTCCTGATAAAGACTCGGAACTGAGCTCATGCTTCCTTCTGCCGAGAACACAGTTCACTGCCGGCACACTCCTCCCCATTAGCAATGGGGATTGATTATTGCAGCATTGTCCCTAAGGGCTATGTCACAGAGACCCCTTGTTGAAGGGACATGGGGAAAGGATGTCTCAGTTCTTAGCCCCGGGAAAGCTGTGTCTACCCTGGGAATCTGATGTGTTTTATTCTATGGGCACAGTGATTAAGAACTTCCAACCTGATCTTGTCCTTTTTGTTTTCACCGCTAAGAAGCCAAATATGCTAATCACCTCCAGTCATTTTATGTCCTAACCTGCCCCCTGGCTTTATTTTAGTTCCTTATTTTCCTTGTGCCTATTTCTGCATTAACTTTATTTTACCTTCATGTAAAGTGTGTGTAAACCATTTCAAATCTTTATTTGGAATAAGGTAAGTCATTGAGCAAACAGCCCCGACTTACTCTGAAATAGACACTTTCAAAGTCCCCCTCTGATTTCTCCCTAACACCGCATGAGGTGGGCTGCCCTCCCAGGGGGGCCTCAGCCACCGTGTGTCCCTTTTTGGATTAGCACTCACTCACAGTTTTGTATTTTATCTATTTTCGCTTTCCACCATCAGGTTTAAAGGTTTAGGGGTCAAACTTGGAGGCTCCCATGCTAAGAACCCCCAGGTGCCATAGCCAGGGCTTCCCATACTCCAGCTGCTTTAATCCTCCAGCCAGACCTGCCAGGTATGGGTGACTGTACCCACTTCACAGGCGAAGAAACAGGTTCAGTAACCTTGGAGGCTCACACACAGTCACTATTTAGAGGCAGGACTGGTACCAAACCCTGGTGTCCTAACCTAGCCGGTACTCATTTTCCTAAGGTGACCCAATATGTGAGAAAGGTTTTATGTGGAAAAAAGTGAGAGAAGGAGAAAGATAGAAGGAAACTAGGTTTGGGTTGGTAAATAATTTATTATGGTGTCAAATTCATCCGCATCGCTTGAAGCACTTAAAATTACTTGATTTATAAAAAGCCACTCTCTACTATTGTTCTAGAAAAATCTGTATACATTCCATTGTTGTGCCTTCATGCTTATCCTCCCATAGACTGGCCTGAGCAGATCAGAGCATGCAAGTCACCTCACACTTGACTGCTTCAAAGCACCCATCTCACCACCACCCCACAACACACACACACAACAAACACACATTTTTAAAAGATGTGTGTTTTAAATGTTGTTACAGCATAAAACACAAGTACAGGACAAGAGCCAATTCTGAAAAAAGCCTCCCGAAGAAAGCGAGGCTAACTTTCCTGGTGAGCACATGCACGTGAACTCATTCCCCAGCCCTGTGGTGTCCAGACGGGTAAAGGACAGGAGAGGATTTTATATGTCTAAGCTCCAACTGAACCTCACTGTTCTGATGTCCTCATATGAAAATGTGCCCTGGATCTATACCAGTGCGCTCCATTCAATCAGGGCAGCCAGCACAGGGCTGCCTAGGGCTGGGTTCAAACAATCTTGGGCAAGTTCAGAAGCCCCTTCCCCACCCCTTTTAAGCCTCAGTTTACACTGTGTAACCAGTAAATGATTATAGTACCACCTCTTAGGGCTGACCCAAGGGGAATATTCAGCAATACTGCACCCTAGGCAAGAGGACTGCAAGCAAGAGCCAAGATCTTCTTTCAGGACCTCATAGGTTCCCTTTTTTAAAATGAGAGCAAGAGTTGGGGAGCACAGAGCATAAGATGCAAGTGAAAGGAAGGAAAAGGGGTTTCTGAATCACTCCTTCTGTCCCAGTGGAGATCGCCTCTTTGGAGGATCTGGTTTGTTTCTACCTTAGGCCACTTATGTCTTGTGTTCTGGTGTGTGTGTGTGTGTGTGTGTGTGTGTGTGTGTGTGTGTGTGCGCGCGCACATGTGTACACCTCTCCCTGTAGAACTGTGAGCTCTGTGCACCCAGGTGCTGTGCCTAATTCATAGCAGAGTCCCCCAGTGTCTTCCATGTGGTTGAGGTCAGTGTTTGTTGAGTGAATAAAAGAGAGGAGCAGCAGCATCTCTCAGGCCGGTGAAAACAAGTCATGCAGAATCCAGACTCTGGCATCTCAGGTCTGCACGGGATTGCTGAGGTCAGAGATGGGGAGAGGCTCAGGAGGGAATTCCATCTCAGTCTCCTATCAGACAGGTGACTTGGGTGACTTACATATGCACAGCTCAGTCTGTCCTTCATTGGTCAGTCTGTTTCCCAATGGTCAAGCTGCCTCATCTTTTCTGCAGTCATCATCCAGGAGGGGGAGCCAGGGGATGACAGGTACCAGTGCCCCATCTGGATTCCCAGATTCAATGTGGCAGGTGGGTTTCAGGTACAGCTGTTGGCAGGACTCTCCATCTCTCACCTTGGTGACAGGGTCTCCCAGCCTCCCTATTAATCCGTCCCTACCTGTCCATCTTCCATGCTGGCTGCCAAAGTCACTTCTCGGAAATGCCAATCTAAGTATTTAACCAAGTCACCCTCTGCTTTCCCTGCCAGTGGTCCAGGAATCACTGGATCAACCTCGTGGCACTTGCTGACTAGACCCATGTCGCTTACCCCTCCAGCCCAGCCCATCTGCCTTCCATCTCCCCACTTCTGCCCATGACCCCTGGTGTGCTTCTCCATGCTGCATCCTTCAGTCTCTCTGGCGGACAATTGCTCACCATTCCGAGTCAGCTCAGATGGGCCCTTCTCTAATCACTTTCTGTATCCCTTTGAACGCTGCTCTGTTCCAGGAGAGCATCTTACACATTTGTCTCCGGTAGTGAGACTAGACCATATCACTGACACAACTTCATTCACCAGTCTCCTCCACTCTTCTGAACTTCCTCCAGGCAGAGACTGTCTTACTCTGATCTGGGGCCCCGGCACCTGACGTAAGGACGGGCCCGAGCAGGTCGTCCTTTCTCTCTGTCCTTCCTGCCAAGGCCTCTGGAACCTGCTCTCTGCCCCTTTCCTGCACCCTGCACTCTGAGGACCCCCTCAGTCCTGTGGAGGCTCCCCTTGGCTAGGCCAGAACCGCCCCCTGTACATCTCCCTCTTCTTGTTGACAAACGTGGGTGCTGTAACTTCAGGAAACCCAGCCAGGTGACCAACCTGACCTCACAGGGAGGGGACAGACCACCCACGTATAGCTTGGCTCTGTCCTCTGCTCCACTGCCCTAGTGGCCTCTCTAAGAGCATGTCACACTGACGGCTTCACTGGAGGCCACGGCGCTGGGGACAGACTTCAGCTAGGATGTCACGCTCTTGAAGACATGGGCAAGTAACACTTGACCTCCGAGAGCCTCGGTTTCCACATGGGGTGAGAGCAGCACTCACCTCTGAACTCTGTGGTGGGAACGTGAAATGTTTGCCCACACCCAGAGCACAGCCAGGGGCCAGTGATGGGGCTGCCACGGCCTGGTTGTGAGTGGGAGCTGAGCAGCAGGACACCTCTGCGCCACCCTCTGTGGAGCTTCAGGGGGAGAGCAGCCAGGAGGGGCAGGGATGGAGCAGCAGGACAGCTCAGGCCTGCCTCAGCCCAGGAGGAAAGGGGCCGCTCAAGGGATCTCCATTGTGGGGTGGGGAGGCTCCCTGATTTTCCAAGAAAGTCTACTGAGAGGATGCAGATGTGCTTGCCACCCCCACCCTCGCCCACACTCCCATCCCCACACACCCTACACCCTCAGCAGGAGGGGATGAATCACCAACAGGTCACTGGTTCAGTGAGGGGGCAGCTGGGGCTGTCAAGTTTAATTTCCTGTCTTCCTCCCAACTTCTGCCACCCCAGCTCCCCTCCCACTCTCCACCCCTGCCACTTTCCTACACTCTGATGTGGGAGGGATGGTGCCCAGTGATATGTTTCAACGTTACCTCCCCACAGATGCCTGAACACTGCCTCAGGGCCAGTCTGCTCCCACTCCTCATGCTCATACTGAGGGCACCCCCCATTATTTGACAGCTCTGCACTACAGAGTGAAGGCATGAAATGAGGAGGGGAGCCTGGGTTGTTTCCATACCTTTGCTATTGTAAATAGTGTTGCAATAAACATACGAGTGCATGCGTCCTTTTGGATTAGTGTTTTTGTGTCCTTTGGGTAGATTCCCAAAAGTGGTATTGCTGGGTCGTATGGAAGCTCCACTTTTATCAATTTGAGGAAATGCCATTCAGCTTTCCATAGTGCTGTTTGCATTCCCACCAGAAGATGTGGTACATATACACGATGGAATACTATACAGCATTCAAAAAGATAAACACATGCAATTTGCAGCAACATAGATGGAACTAGAAGGAATCATGCTCAGAGAAATAAGCCAAAGGGAAAAAGAAAATTATCAAACGGTCTCACTTATAACAGGAATATAGGGGAACCAAACACAAGAGCGACAATCAGCGAGAGAGGGGGGAGGATTTGGGCTCAGAATGGGGGAGAGGGGAGCACAGGGGACTGTGGTGACGGTTCATGGGTGAATTGGTAGCGGGAAATCTACGGGGAATACACAGTAATGTAAAAGACATAAATAAAAATAACAATTAAA
>PVIJ01003027.1:0-10693 GCA_004024925.1 Scalopus aquaticus | reverse complement strand
CGGGGTGGGAGGGCCACTAGTGCCAGGGGAGAGATGCCCTGGGTGGCAAAGAGAAGGATGAGAGTGAGGGAGGCCGGGGCCCAGGGAGAACCTCAGATGCCTGTGCTGTGTGTTCTGGGTCTTGAATGGGAACAGCTAAGTAGGGCGGGGCCAAAGGTAGGAGCAAAGGCACAGAGGGGCCCAGCAGTGGGAGGCAGGAGAGCAGCCAGGGTGGAACGGAGCTGGAGGTACCTGCCACCTTCCTGATAACTTGGACTCCAGAAGTAATTTCCCCCACTTCCAGGAATTAATGTCAAATGCTCCCAGCAACTTCCCTAAGCACTTTATAAACACCGCCCATATAATTCTCACAGTAACCCAAGTGCCATAATTATTGCATGTTATAGATAAAGAAACTGGGCCTGCAAAGGCTAAGTAACTCGCCCAAGGTACTGTAAGTGGTGGGATGGATGTAAACCTGGGCAGGCTCACGACCCCTCCACTCTGCGTCTCCACACCTTGTCTGAACCTCTTCCTGCACGGCCGCCCCTGCTGCCTGCTCCCCCACTCTGACTTTGTAAAGGAACTCAACTGGTGTTTGGGGACCCAATGGTTCCAGCTGGAGGAAGCCCTGTTACCATCTAGTTCAGGCTGGGAACCAACAATTTGTTGACTTAATCAGGCCAGTTCAGAGAGGTGTTGTCATGGTGGCAAGGTTTCTATTCCAGGCGGCCGGGCCGTCATGAAACGTCCTGACCTGCGTACCTCCAATTACTGCACAAGAGCTGGTTTCCTGAGCTGGTTAACTAGCAATTACAGAACCTTCCACTGAAATTCCAAATCACATAGTAAAGGTCACTTTTATTTATTTTTTGGATTTGGGAGAAGTGGGGTGGAATTATTTTCCAAAGTACAAGTGACATCCATTCTTTCAAATCGGTTTATTCAAATAGCCAACCTGAAGCAAAGCCATGCAGCCAAAAGTCCTTAGAAGCTGTTGCCACATGGGCTCCTGTTTATGGAGCATGCACTACATACCAGGTGCCACTACAGGCATTTAAAATGTGTTACATGGTTTTGTTCTTATAATAAACCTGAGAGTAGATATTATTACTTCCATTTTATATAGGAATAAACTAAGGACCAGAAGAGTTAAGTAACCTTCCCAGGATCAAACAGTAGACTTGGAGGATACAGGATTTATAGCCAGAAGTGTCTGCCTCCAAATGTCAGGTTCTCCCCACCAAGCTGGTGGTCTCAAGATAAGAATTCCAGTTTGGGTTTCAAACAAAACCATGTGTTGTGCAGGGAGTCCTGAGACATCCTAAACTTTTCCTTCTCTTGACTCAGTTGAGCTATGTGTCTCTCCAGTCTCCAGGATGGTTAACACATTAGGTAATAATCTTTCATGACTGATGGAATAGTAAGATTTTCATACTAACAAGAGATACTTGGAACAGTCTGAGGACAGTAGGACCTTATAACAGAAATGGCTGGTGCCAAAGACAGTCCACACTCCACCACTGGCCCTTTGATGCTCCTGGCAGACATTGCTAATCAACCATGACCATCTCTCACTGAACCCTGCAGCCTCAGGCTCCTTCTCCACACAGGTGATTCTGCCAGTGGACTGAACTGGCTCAGGACATGAAAGAATTTTTTTTTCTCTGTCTTACATGTCTGGTACCCATATTTTTCTATATGCATAACTCAAACATTTGGTTTGAAGATTATTTTCCTGATATGTGAATTTATGTTTTATAAAAACATAAAATCTAATCAGTCCTACATTTGACAAATCATGTTTAATGAACAGAATGAAAGTGCCTAAAATCAGAGCTGCGCCTGAGGACCTAGGGCATATGGTTGCTACAGGTGACCATGGCTGCGTGATCAGGACAGAAAAGATACTGACAAATGCCTGGGGAATCCGTGGCTGGGAGGAGAGCTGAGACAGAAGGAGAAAGAGATGCAAAGAGCCCTGTGGATGAAATCTGTTGACATCACATCAACAGATTTTGATATGTTCACATCCGGCTGAGGACTTTTTTGAACCTATAAGTTGTTTTTTTAAATGCCTTGTTCCAGAAGTGATGTATCCAAACCAGACTCCCATCTGATGGGAAAGAACAGGGAACACGGACATACCACATGTGTGTGGTGCCTCTCCCCAGCTGCAGGCAGGCAGGTTTTAGCCTACCTCTAACCAGGCTCCACTGTTTTGTAGGGACATTGCAATACCTGGTCTCACCCTGCATCTCACAGGCTGTCCCCTGGCCAACCACAAGAATGGAAATGCTTGGATGAGTAGAGAAATCCACAGTTCATGAGGCTGAAATAGCAGGACAGCCACTAAGCATGTCCCAGTTCTTTGGTTCTGCCGTCAGGCAGCAACAACCTTCTCAATTTCTTCTGTCAAATAACTAAACCACCTCTGCTAGAAGAAAAATGCTACCAACTAGCTTTTAGAAAGCAGAATTCTGCAAACACCCTAGTGACAGAGCCCAGAGTTGATTTTGGGATGATGTGATGATCTCTCTGGGGTACCAAGAAGACCCCATCCATGGAAAGAGAAGACACCTGATGTCCATCCTGCATTCTTGCCCCTCACCTGCCCCCACCCTCCCCTGCCTCCACCCCACAGCAAAAGCACCAGCCCAACTGATGCCACAGAAGACACAGAAGACGGGGCTGCCCCCACACTGGCCCCTGAAGCAGCCTCTGCCACATGCTGAACCAGGCGCCTGCCTCATTGTTTGGAACCCCCTTGGAGCTCTCCAAGGTACTGACCCTCATCGCTGGCTAGGCCCCTAAAAACAGTGCTGTGGTTATACAGAGCTTGTAAACACAATTACATGCTTTTAAAAGCAAATCCATCCCAAATAACTTCAGCTTCACTGCTGTACTATGTGTATCTCACAGGAAAAACAAAAATATGTTCTTTTCACTTGAGAAGCAGCTTTCTAACTTAATCTTCCATCCATAGTGTGGTCTTTTTGAGAAGCTAGGAGGCCTATGTGGCACATGGGCCTTGGGTTTGCCTACGGTGTCCCTGAAACTTTGATTTCACCAAGTTCTCACTCCCTGGGGTCTTGCTTGTTCTATGTCTCGGCTTTGGATGCTTCCCAATTCCTCTGCAGCAACTCCAGAGTCCTGGGGGACCCCTCTTCAGCCCAGGAATTCTGATTGCTTGTTAACCTCTTATTTCCATGGGCCTGAGTCCTTCCAGAACTGGGTCCCTTTTTATACCTGATGCAGGGTGTGGCCAAAGGGCCCCCCATTCATGTTTATCACCTGATATACAGATAATGAATCACCCTTGACCTGTGACCACACCTCTCACATCCTTGATTTGGCCTGCTCCCATGTCCCATCCTACCAACTATCAAGTGGGCTCTCCTGATGACAAGGATGGGGGCCTGGGCTGGCCTCCCACTCAGAACAGGCATCACTGGAAGCCTATGGTGCAGGCCTTCTGAGTGTTTGCTTGTCATACTTCCTAGAGGAGGAGTCTGGTGGTGACTCTGGGTTATACCTGTCGCCTCCTCCCATAAAACTACAACAATAACAGTGATTGGTTCTTCTGAACACTGTTTTGCACTATTCTAAGCACTTTGCATGTATTTGTCTTATTGATCAACCTCCCTATAAAGCAGGTGCTGGCATTATCCCCCTTTACAGAGGAGGGGGCAGACGTGAGAGAGATGATGTGTCTCACCCAAGTGATAAGTTATAGACCTGGACCCAGGTGCCACGCCCTGGCTGGGCCTCCCAGAGATATTGCCCTTAACTATGGTGTTATTCTCCTTCCCTCCAAACTCAGTGTATTCGGGTTTGGAGAGCAAGAAGAAAGTGAGAAATAGGAAGATGAGGCATAAAGTTAGGGAAAGGATGAGTTTTTGTCTTTGTTTGATAAATAACAATGAATTCTTAAAAGAGGGAAATCCTCACCAAAAGAGCAGCTATTGTAGATGTGGAGACAGGTCCGTTGTCACTCTCAAAGAGACATTAATTTAGAGCCAGGAAAATGGCCTTATTTTTAAGATGGGCCAGCAAAGCCCAAGTTATGGAGCAGGGTAGCCAGAGGCACCTGCTCAGGAAGACAGAGATCCTCAGTCAAAACTTTTGTTACAGGAACCCCCAAAGTCACTTTTTTTTTTACAGCTGTTCCCTGTCTTGAAGAGTGTGGTAACCATGGGAAATTTACACTTAGCATCAGAAGCACAGATCAGTTTTGTGGGGGTTTTTTATTATTTATTTATTTATTTATTTATTTATTTATTTATTTATTTATTTATACAAGCTGGGGTACAGGCCAGAGGCATGGGGTAGAGAGAGGGTTCACCAGAGACAGACTGGGGAGCAGAACAGGCAGATCGACAGAAACACACTGCTGAGGGGAGCAGCGGGCGAGGCAGGAGAGGTCTGCCAAGCCACGTGGGAAGCTCCCAGCCAGGCCTCCGTACTTGCGTTGCAGCTGCCCACAGCTCACAGCGCAGCCCTTAACCGCTGCGCCACCACAGAGGCCCAAAGCCACATTTTAATGAGCAAAACAACCCAGGTCACTAAACAATCTGCTCTTGCCGCCACTGGGTAAGTGAACTGCCGCCTGCTGTCCTCAGGGGGGAGCCAGAGTCAGGCCTTGTCTCTAAGTGGCGTTTTCTTCACACAAACTTACAAACACAAGAAACACAAACGCAAAACTCCGTGTTGGCTGGAAAGGACAGATGTCAAACGGGATGCCCGACTTGGATAAGCAGAGGGCTAGGCCATTTGGGAAGATGTCTGAATGCTACATGCTGTGGGGTGGCCTCGTGCACCCCTGTGGAGCAGCAGGGCCCAGCTGTACTGGCTTCCCATCTGGGCGCCTCATTTTAAGAGTGGCAGTGAAGAATCTGCCCAGGGAAGGGAAACAAGGCAGACTGTCGGGAGAACGAGTGGTTCCCCAGCCCAAAGGAAGCCGACATGACGCCGAGCACACACTATTCCAGCAGTTGCTCCGTCTGTGAAATGAGACGTGTCCCCATCCCTGGGCCAGCTGAAACAGAGCGGTAAAGGTCTCTGCTGGCAGATGCGGCCTGTTAGGAAGGTGCAAGCCAGTGTTCCTCACCGAGCTCAGAGCCCACGATTTTCTGGACCTGGATTACCCAGCCATGCCCATGAGCCTGTGTGCCCTGGGGCCTCACCTCCGAGAGCAGCAGGAGCTTGACTGTCTCTGGGCCCTGGTCCAACCTTCGTGCTAGAGATGAGGCCCCAGATCCCACCGCCCTAAGAAAGAGAAATGACTCCAATCCGGGCTTCCAGTACCCCCAGCCACCCCCCCCACCGCCCCACCCGCCTTTCCGCATGGCTTCAAGTTCCCACAGCAGAGATGTGTCAAGCACATCTTGTCTTTCTGGTGACCCGGACGCGGTGTTGGCAAGGCAGCTTGAAAACAGCAACTCACACATCTGCCAGGCAGTCCCCACAGCTGGCCCTCCTTCCAAACACACCGGGGCAAGACTCGGACAAAAAGGGAGTCTGGGTGGCTTGAGCCCCATGCTCGCCTCCAGTCATCTCTCTCTAGCTGCTAACAGTGACTCGCCAGGACCACCGTGAATAGAACTGCTGTGGAAATCTCTTAGCTGCTGGACACAGGCACGTGTTTTGAAGGTCAAAAGCAGAAGTCTTACAAGGACAGAGCCATCACATGGGCAGGGCCAGCAGATGTCACCATGTCCTCTGATCCCTTGTACCACACCCCGGATAAAATTCTAACACTGCAGACCATTAAACTAGGAAAGCTGGGAACCCCCACACTCTGCTACATAACACCTCCCCTTTAATTCTGGGCCAGAGTTGGGTCTCAACACTGGTGCTTTCCCTCCCAGAAGAGGCCCAGACAGAAAGGACCATGCCATCATCCACCTCACGTTTTAGCACCCTAGCTCATGCTGGAGGCAGTAGGTTCTTCCCCCACCATTTGGCACCCCACAATTTGGCACCCACCTCAGGGGCTCCAGAGCCTTCCTGTAGCTATCCATAGCAGCCCTGCCCTGGCCCCTGTGCAGCCCACCCTCCAATAGCAGGGGCTTCATTTCTTAGCCATAGGTGCTGTTAGTTCTGCGCTCTGAAGGCAATCCCAGAAGATACTGAGAGCCAAGAAGACAAGGGCTTGGAAAGGGGGGGGAGGGATGAAATTCAAACCCCCTACGTCACACCTGTGAGGCTTGGGGAGAGCTGGCTTCTGACCACGGAGGTGGGAGGAGAGCGAGCCTCCCTCAGCCAGCAGGCAATTATCCGGCATGACCTCTGAGCTGGCACTGCCAGGAAAGGAGGGTCACGTGACATCCCCACTGCCCCCCATCCTGCATCTAGTCAATGTCTGTTTCTCTCTTCCTCTGTCACCGTGGTCATCCTCCCTGTTGCCTAGGGGTTAGTATGCTCCATTTTACAGATGCAGAAATGTAGGCCCCAAATGGTCGAGGGAGCTGCCCAAGTCAGACAGCTAAGAAGACGCGGAACCAGAACCAGGACTCAGGGCTCGCTTCCCAAGGCCAAAGCCGTCCCCTCATGACAGCCATGTAACATAAGACAGCTTATGTAGCCCGGGTGAAATGCTTTCTCAAATCCATTTCAGAACCTAGAATTGGCCTAAAATATGTAGGCTCAATCCCCAGGGCCTCCCAGAGCATGCTAATCTTTTAATTATCCCTCATGTATGATCATGCTCTCTGGCACTCCCCCCAAAGCTTTATTATACATTAATAGGTTTCAGTTCCACAAATATTTATGTTTCAATTCCACAGGTATTTATAGGTACCAAAGAAACCAGTTTCCAAAGTTCTAAATAGAGTTCCTTCTTCTTTCAGTAAATCAATTTACTCAGTTGCTGATTAATTTAAATGCATGGATGGTGAGCACTGGGCCTGCAGGGCGCTCCCCTGAATTCTGGGGACATGAAAATTATCAGTACGGATAAGGTCCCTGTGAAGACAGAACTTACATTCTAGCAGAGAAGACAGATGGTAAACAAGCAGATAACTAAATAAGATAATTTCAGGTAATAAGTGCTAAAAGGAAATTAAACAGGTGATTAGGGGGCAACAAGAGGTGACATTTTAATTGATAAGCCAGTAAGAAAGTTCCAAGCTAAAGGAACAGCAAGGACTAAGTCCCAAAGGTGTTAATGATCTTGGCCATTGTTAATGAAACTTGGAGGACTCTGGAAAGCAGTGGCAGATTAGGTAGACAAATTCACACAGGCCTCTTAGGCCCAGGGAAGAGGTTTATTACAGCTGCATATAAAATGTACCCCCAAAACTTAGGAATAAAATTGTCCTCAAAATTAGATCCCTAAAACCCAGGCAGCTCTGATGTGACTAGCCACCTGTTGGGTCCTGGAGGAAGTACCCAAAGACTGGTGAAGCATTCTAACTAGTCAAGGTGACCTTGGAGGCAGGGCCAGAATTAATCAGTGGAAAGCAGAACCCTAGCATTTGAACCTGGGTCAGGAGGACTCCCCAGTCCTGAATCTTTCTTCCCTCCAACCTTCCAGATCCCCCAGGTAAGGCTTAGACAAAGAGCACAAAGAAGATAACAAGGAGGAACAGTGACTCCTGACATTCAACAGAAAGCAGGCTTCATGGCCCTTCTGGCCCACAGGTGAGGGGAAAGGCAGCCTCAGGAGGTGGGGACGCAGCCCTGGGGACAGCCCACCCAAACCTGTCACTAGGGCAAAAGCCCAGTGCTTCTCTTACTTCGGGGCAAGCCCAAAAGGCAAATTTTAAGTTAAATAACTAATAGCACTTGTTGGCCACTCACAACTGTGTTCCCACAGGCGCAGGAGCGACAGGGGGTAGAAACCCACTTTCCGAATCATGCGACGTGCTGCAGCTTGCCAGACCCATGCCTTCCACATGCTTCCCACCTGGAAGGTTCCTCCCTGGCGCTCCAGATTCAGGCAGGTATCAGCTCCTCTCAGCCATCTTCCTTGACCACCTCCAGCTCCCCACTTTAGGTCAAACTACTCGCTTTGCTCACACTCCTCATACTGCGTGCATCTGCATGCATCTAAGTCTGCCCCCCACTGAACAGAACAAATCGAAGTCAGGGATTACGTCCCTCACTGCCAAGCTGCTGGGGCCCTCAGAGCACTGAACACAGAGTAGATTTACTGAATACTTGCTGATGACTCTTCTGGTGGCTGGGATGCTTTTTCCCCAGTGCTGCTGAGTGGCCAAGCTGCCCACACTCAGGCCTCAGTCAAGAGGAATAGTCACGTACAGTCCCAAGCCACATCACGCATTTCCATCCACACAGGTCACATATATGCCAGTGGCCCCCATCAGCCTTGAGTGTGATGGTCTACCCCACGCAAGTGTGTGTAAGGGCACTTCACAGCGACCACATGGTGACCAAGCCACCCAGAGACACATTTCTCAGAACACAACACTGTCACTGAACAACCCGTGATGGTAACAGTAGCTAAGCCAGGACAAAGTTGATGGGGACAAGAAGGCCAGGGAGGGAAGCAATATTGGAGAGAAGAGCTGGCTCAGAGGAACTCTGAAGAAGCTAGACACAGCAGGGAGAAAAGGACAGGGCAGGAGTGGGGCAGGTTTTGGCAAAAAAGAAAAGGAAAAACAGGGTGGAAATGAGTCAGAGGTGAATTGCTGGGGGCTCCTTCCGTGGATGCTGGGGAAACGAGGATGCGACTGCAGGGATGTCGAGGCTCCAGGGGCACCTGAGGAGACTGTGGAAGTTTGCATATTCCATGTGACTCGTCAGTGGGCTCTCAGGTCACCAAGAAGACCTGTGGCTCAATGCCCCACTTAGACTCATGCCTAGGGCCTGGTAATTACAACAAGCAAGGTGACGGTTACCCCATGCTAAGGGAGGTGAAGGGAAATGGAGCGTCAGCTTCTCCAAAATAGGCCTTTCAAAAATCATAATCATCAACACGGCTTCTGCAGCACTGGTGAGGTGCTTCATGCAGTTTCTGGGGATGCACTGTTGCCTTTCTTTCTAAATATCCAAATGTTGCCTCAACAAGTGGGGAATTGCCTCTTTGAGGACAGCAAAGGGATGAAGAGGCATTATGGGACAACAAGGACTTTGGCAGAAGATGGGCTGGGTCCCAGTCCTGACTCTGCCCCTGGAGCTGAGTGACCGTAGGCCAGTTCTACTGTCCGAGGAAGGACACCAGAGCCAAATTACAAACACATGAAGACTGGGAGAGAATGTGTGTGACATCTAGATGCTACAGGAGGCGAATTTCTAGTATATACGAGAACTCCTGAGAACCAATCAGAAAAGAATGGGGAACTCAACAGAACAATGGCAAAGCATATGAAACCAACGGGGAAATTCAGGGAAGGGGAAATCCAAGTGGATAACAGTATATTAAACAACCTCCAACTTTACTAGTCATTAGAAAAATGTCAAAATAAACACAATGAGATACTATTCAAGTCCCACCTTGTAAATATGGCTATTCCTGTCTTGGTGTGTATGTGGGGGGAAGGGAATCATCTTGCCCTTTTGGTGGGAGAGCAAAGGGGGTATAGCCCCTCTGGAAAACAATCTGGCAGCACCTCATTTAGATAAAGTGTTTATCTTCCTAGTGACCCAAAAGTTCACCCCCAGCTATGAACCCCAGAGAAATGTTCACAGGGTCCTGCAAGGGTCATTTATGAAGAAACTCTTAAGCACTGTTTCTAATGGCCAGGAATCAAGGCAACCTAAATGCCCAAGACTTAGGGGAAAGGGCAAGGAGAGGTCATGGCCAGGCTTGGTGAGCCACGGAATGCCACGCAGTCATTTAGAAGTCATGGACTAGATGTACCATGGTATGGAGATATCTTGACAAGTAACACCAAATGAAATTGAACACCATCGGGGCAGATAGCATGAAGATTACCTTTCACAGGAGCAAACAAGTATTCCCATCTAGGATACTGGCTGCTGTGCTGTGGGCATCAATATATACTGGTTCTTCTTATACATTCCCAGCTCAGCTCCTCCTCTCCCCCCCACCCCTATAATCCTTCTGCTTCCTCAAGGCAAAGTCTAGGGCACCAAGAGAGCTTCCCAAAGTCTCCAGTGCAGTTTAAATATTCCTGTCTGAAGGTGAGGAAGTAGGTTGAATGATTCTGGGGCAAATTTAAGGCTAGAGAAAGAGTTTTAAAAATCAGCATCAGTAAAACCTTGGTCTGACATCCCAGTGCCTCATGGTGGAGGGAGGTGGATAAACTGAAGGGCCAGATGCGACTAGCATCCCCATTTTACAGACATGAGACAGAAGCACAAGGAGACGAAGTTATTTGCCCCCAAGGCATTCGGTAACAAATGATAGCGTGTACTAAAACTCAAGCAATTTGAACCCAGAGCCTTCACTCTGTTTTTGTTTGCCCATTTTACTTTCTATAACTGTGTGTGTGGGCCAATATTATCCTCAACGGTGAGAAGCTGAAGGCCTTTCCCCTAAGATCAGGCACAAGGCAAGGATGTCCACTTTCACCATTACTTTTCAAAATAATACTGGAAGTCCTAGCCAGAGCAATTAGACAAGAGAAAGACGTTCAAGGGATCCAAATAGGAAAGGAAGAAATTAAACTGTCTCTATTTGCAGACGATATGATAATATATATACAAAACCCTAAAAACTCCATAGGAAAACTACTCAAAATAATAGACCAGTTCAGTAAAGTAGCAGGATACAAAATCAACGCAC